>JAFEMH010001351.1:430000-488236 GCA_022495995.1 Adenophora triphylla var. japonica | reverse complement strand
GAAAATCAAATTGAATTCCATAACCGACTAATCAATCAATTTAGAAATGTGATTGAATTTAAATTTCAAATAATTATAAATATGTGATTAAATTAGAATACAAGCCAATATTCAAATTAAATCTTATCAAATTAGGCTTATATTCGAATTTCAGTTTCAAATTGGGATTACATTAAATAATTACTTATATGCAGTGTTCTAAAAGACCCCGCCTAAGGGTGCCTAGGCCCCGCCTAGGTGCTAGGTCCCTCTCCAACGCCTAGTTCTAAGCCCCACCTAGGTCCCGACTAATCCCGACTAGTCCCCGACTAGTCCCCGACTAGGCGTTAGGCCCGGCTCCGCCGCCTAGCATCCGCCTAGCGCTTTTTAGAACCTTGCTTATATGTGATTTAAATTTGCTTTATTAATACAAAATCTTATCAAAGGTAATTGTATGAGTCATGGGGAATTAATTGATGGACATCATCTATTACATACGTGAATTAGAAATATTGAATTGTAATTTCAAATTTTAAATTGTACAATAATTTTATGATTCTGCGATATATTAAATATATGATTAAATTTGGACAAATCAATATTCAAATTAAATCTTATCAAATTAGGCTTACATTTGAATTTAAGTTTCAAATTAGGCTTACATTAAATCTTATCAAATTAGGCTTACATTTGAATCAATAGCATGGTTGACGAATGAGAAGGCGCCACGTGGAATTCCACATCATAATTCCACGTCACATGCTGTGTGCATTCGATTTTCTTCTGTTTTAATATATTATATAGAAGATTTGAAGTAGTTTTGTGAATTATGCGTGTGTAAAAATCATTTATGCAGCCAGTTATTTTGGGATTCAAATTTTTTCTGTAGAAATCAAATATTTGATGTTAGTAAAATATAAATATTCTGTAGAAATCAAATTGGATTCCATAACCGACTAATCAATCAATTTAGAATTGAGATTGAATTTCAATTTCAAATAATTATAAATATGTGATTAAATTAGAATACAAATCAATATTCAAATTAAATCTTATCAAATTAGGCTTACATTTGAATTTCAATTTCAAATTAGGCTTATATTAAATAATTACGTATATGTGATTTAAATTTGTTTTATTAATATCAAATCTTATCAAAGGTAATTGCATGAGTCATGGGAAATTAATTTATGGACAACATCTATTACATACGTGAATTAGAAATATTCAATTCTAATTTCAAATTTTAAATTGTCAAATAATTTTATGATTCTGCGATATTTTAAATATGTTATTGAATTTGGACAACTCAATATTCAAATTAAATCTTATCAAATTAGGCTTACATTTGAATTTCAGTTTCAAATTAGGCTTACATTAAATCTTATCAAATTAGGCTTACATTTGAATCAATAGCATGGTTGATGAATGAGAAGGCGCCACATGGAATTCCACGTCATAATTCCACGTGGCAGGGTGTGTGCATTTGATTTTCTTCTGTTTTAATATATTATATAGATTTGAAGTAGTTTTGTGAATTATGCGTGTGTAAAAATCATTTATACAGTCGATTATTTTAGGATTCAAATTCTGTAGAAATCAAATATTTGATGTTAGGTAAAGATAATTATTCTGTGAAAATCAAATTGGATTTCATAACCGACTAATCAATCAATTTAGAAATGAGATTGAATTTCAATTTCAAATAATTAGAAATATGTGATTAAATTAGAATACAAATCAATATTCAAATTAAATCTTATCAAATTAGGCACACATTGAATTTCAGTTTCAAATTAGGCTTACATTAAATCTTATCAAATTAGGCTCATGTTTGAATCAATAGCATGGCTGACAAATGAGAAGGCCCCACGTAGTTTTGTGAATTATGCGTGTGTAAAAATCATTTATGCAGCCGATTTTTTTGGGATTCAAATTCTGTAGAAATCAAATATTTGATGTTAGTAAAAGATAATTATTATGTGGAAATCAAATTGAATTCAATAACCAATTAATCAATCGATTTAGAAATGAGATTGAATTTAAATTTCAAATAATTAAAAATATGTGATTAAATTAGAATACAAATCAGGATTCAAATTAAATCTTATCAAATTAGGTTTACATTTGAATTTCAGTTTTAAATTAGGCTTACAATAAATAATTATGTATATGTGATTTAAATTTGCTTTATTAATATCAAATCTTATCAAAGGTAATTGCATGAGTCGTGGGAAATTAATTTATGGACATCAACTATTACATACGTGAATTAGAAATATTGAATTCTAATTTCAAATTTTAAATTGTCAAATAATTTTATGATTCTGCGATATTTTAAAAATGTGATTAAATTTGGACAAATCAATATTCAAATTAAATCTTATCAAATTAGGCTTACATTTGAATTTCAGTTTCAAATTAGGCTTATATTAAATCTTATCAAATTAGACTTACATTTGAATCAATAGCATGGTTGACGAATGAGAAGACGCCATGTGGAATTCCACAACATAATTTCATGTGGCAGGCTGTGTGCATTCAATTTTTTTCTATTTTAATAAATTATATAGATTTAATGTAGTGTTGTGAATTATGCGTGTGTAAAAATCATTTATGTAATCGGTTATTTTGGGATTCAAATACTGTAGAAATCAAATATTTGATGTTCATAAAAGATAATTATTCTGTGAAAATCAAATTGGATTCCATAACCGACTAATCAATCAATTTAGAAATGTGATTGAATTTCAATTTCAAATAATTATGAATATAATCTCTTCTTCTTCTTGATTTCTTTTGTTTTTATGATTCTATTATCAATCATCATCATCTTTGATTCTAGTTTCATAATCACAATTGATTTTAGTTCGGATCTGGGATCATTTTTGTTACTGCCGTGAAGGCTTTTGGCCTTCACTTGTGATTCAAGTTTCATTGGTTTCATCAATCCTTCCATGGGGAAGGAGAAGGATGCGAAGGGTTCTTCTTCGAAGAACAAGGATGATAGTGGTGCCCCGGTAGTCATTGACAAACAAATGAAGAGGAAGAAGCGTAGGGCAGAATTGGTGGAGTTTGATGCAGAAGTTGCCGATATTGAGAACATGATTCCCTCTTCTATTGACCCGTCCATCTTGGTTAAGGTTCCTGGAAATTATAGAGTGAATCTTGATAAAGTAGTGGATGGTGGTGTTCAGTCCTTAATCAATAAGTGGAATGAAAAGGGGGTCGAATCTAAGGAGTCCAATAATGTTGATCTTCATGCGGTTGAAGATGTAATTGTGGAGGATGCAAGTTCTGATGAAGAAACCGAGGCTTTGGTTGATGTTCAAATTCGTTTGGAAGATATCCCATTGGTATTCAAAGCAGGCACGGCTTCTACCAAGGCTGCAACCACCGTGGGTGGTGGTGATGGGGTTGAGACAGTGGTGGAGGATGGCGGTGCTTCCAAGGCCGCCAAGAAGTCTGATAGGCGCAAAGAAAAGACTGTTGGAGATCCCAATGACGCTGGGAATGCATCTGGGCAGCGTGGTGATACTTCCAATGCGAAGGTACATGATGGTAAATCGAAAGGGCACTTGGGTGACAACTCCAAAGATACCGTGGCTTCCAAGACTGCTCATGCAAACAGTAATGTCAAAATGAATTTCGCAGGTATATTCAAAGAAAATAGGGTTGCTGGAAATGGTTTCGAACTGCAACACTATGATATAACGGAAGATGACGTAGTCTTAGACGTGAATGATGAAATCCCAGTAGAAGCCTCTTGGGGTTATTGTTTGATTGGTTGCTTCACCGGTCCGTTCCCCGGTCGTATCGCTCTAAATGGCATTGTCAATAATTGGGGGGTCAGTTGCCGTGTCATGCCATATGGGAAGGGATGGACCGTCTTCAAGTTCAAAACCGAGAATGAAAGGGCTTTGGTCCTACAGGGAGGACCATACATGACTTATGGCAAGACGTTAATGTTAAAGAAGGTTGATGATGGAGTTTTGCTTACGGATGACCTTTTTATGAAGGTCCCTACTTGGGTTCAACTCAAGGATGTCCCTCCATCTGTTTGGAGTGTTTCCGGGCTTAGCAAATTGTCATCAAAAGTGGGAATTCCGTTGTACACGGATAAAGTTACTAAGGATAGAACCAAGATGAACTTCGCTCGATGTCTTATTGAAGTGGACGTGAGTAAGCCTCCGGTGCTTGAATTTGGGGTGAAAATGTCCAATGATAGAAAGTATGTGCAAAGGGTTGCTTATGAGCACTATCCGGACTACTGTTGTGAGTGTAAATTGTTTGGACACAACTTCTTCAAGTGTCCTAAACTGCATGTGGATACTTCCGCTGAAAATGGGATTGAACCTATTGGAGATGTTAGACCAATCAAAGCTTATGTGCCCAGGAAGCGAGTTGAAAACAAAGGTAAAGCTCCCTCTAATTCTGCTCCGAAAACTGCTCAAAATTCTGCCCAGAATTCTGCTCAGTTTTCTGCACAGAATGCTCCTCCGAAGTCTGTTCCTTCTTCATCTAATTCTCGTCCTAGCAAGAACAGATTTGATGTCTTGGGTGCTGAGGGTTCTATGGAATTCCGGGACGTGTCTATTCCTGTTCAAGAGCCTAATAGGTCTGTTTTTGGGACTGTTTTTGGGACGGGAACTGATGCAAATGCCGAAATGAATGTTCTTGGTGCTGGTGCTTCTGGTTCAGCCGCATTGGAGTCTGGAATGGTTGATAATGTTGGTATTGAGAAGGATAATGGTGGCACATGGGTCCCGGTTGTGGGTAAAAAGGGATCGAAGAAGCGCGGAGGGGCTAAATCCTCCTTGGTTTCCCAATGAAGATCCTATCTTGGAATGTTCGGGGGCTTTGTGGTCGCTCCTCGGCCACGCAGCATATAGTGAGTAAACTCGCTTCTGTTTATTCTCTTTCGATTTTATGCTTGTTAGAGTCTAAGGCTTCTAAAGATCGGTTTGGTGCTTTCTCTACCTCCCATTTTCCGGGTTGGAAATTCTGCACTAATCATGAATACATTGATGGGGGCCGTATGGCTGTGTTTTGGGACTCTTCCCGTGTTTCTTGCAATGCTCTTGAAATTGGTCCTCAACATATCCATTTTCTTGTCCATTGCAAGGTAACTCAGGTTTCTTTTTATGTTACTTTTGTTTATCCGGTCTATTCTATTTCGGAGAGACGTGTGCTTTGGAATCACCTCATTACAATGGGCTCCTCCATTTTTTTGCCTTGGATGGTTATGGGTGATTTTAATTGCTACTCGTCTACTAGTGATAAGGTTGGCGGGTCCCCGTTGCGGCCTTATGATATCCAGGACTTATCTTCGTTTCGTATGTCTTTGGGCTTTGTGGATGCTCCTTCTACAGGTCCTTTTTTTACATGGACTAATGGCTCAA
Organism: Adenophora triphylla var. japonica; assembly: GCA_022495995.1. NCBI lineage: Eukaryota > Viridiplantae > Streptophyta > Magnoliopsida > Asterales > Campanulaceae > Adenophora > Adenophora triphylla. The sequence continues at coordinate 482,855 of JAFEMH010001351.1, read as the reverse complement.
TATGGTCAAAACTTGATCGAGTCCTTATCAATGCTGATTGGGGTTCTATTGGTTTGGATTGTTCAGCAACTTTTCTGCCTATGGAGCCCGTGAGTGATCATTGTCCAGTTCTTGTTTCCTTGGGCACTAATGCTTTGAAGGGGTCTAGGCCCTTCAAGTTCTTCAGCATGTGGCTTGATCATCCCTCGTTTGATGAGATTTTGATGGCTGTTTGGAGATGTAATGTTAATGGCTCGGCACAACATAATTTATTCTCTATGTTGAAAGCGCTGAAAGGGCCTCTTAAAGCCTTGAATAGGGACTCCTTTGGGAGCATATTTGAGAAGGCTAAGGAGGCCAACTCTGATTTCAAAGCGGCTATTTTTAGTCATATGGCTGATCCTCTCAACGATGATTTGAAAAAGGTTTGTCAAGATCTCCGTAAGAAGGCCTTCTTCCTTCTAAAGGCGGAACGGAGCTTTATAGCTCAAAAATCGAGGTGTAAGTACTTGGTGAAGGGTGACCGATGCTCCAAATATTTTCACAGTCTCATTAAGAGAGACATTGGGCGTAATTCTATTTCACATATAGTGAAATCCGATGGTTCTCTCACAACATCTGTCAAGGAAGTTGCTAATATCCTTGTGGATTTCTATAAATCCTTATTCGGCATTGATAGACAAGTGGTAAATATTGATGAATCTATTATCCTGAATGGTCCTACTCTTGGGCCAAGTGATTCGACTGTTCTAATAGCCCCCCTCCTTGACATTGAAATAAAGGAGGCGTTATTTAATATTGATAGTGAAAAAGCCCCAGGTCCGGATGGCTTCACTTCTGGATTCTTCAAGGCTCGGTGGTCCGTGGTTGGTTCTTCCGTGTGTAGTGCTGTCCGTGAGTTTTTCACCACGGGGTCTCTCTTGAAGCAATGGAATCATACCAACATCGTCTTAATTCCAAAGGCTGCCACCACCCCTTCTGCCTCTGATTTCCGGCCTATTGGTTTGACGAGCGTCTTCTACAAGATTATTTCCAAGGTGTTAGTGAACCGAATGGCTGCTGCCCTCCCATCCTTGGTTGATTCGGCCCAAGGGGCCTTTGTTTCCGGGCGTAGCATTGTGGACAATATTCATGTGGCTCAAGAGCTTGTTCGTGGATACAATAGGGCGAGATGTACCCCTTCTTGTACGTTAATGGTGGATTTACGCAAGGCGTTTGACACAGTTTCTTGGCACTTTCTGGAGCAGATTTTGAACAGTTTTGGCTTCCCGAGCAGATTTGTGGGATGGATTATGGCTTGTTTCTCCCACTCCTCTTTCTCGGTTTCAGTTAATGGCAGTACTCATGGCTTCTTTGAGGGTAGAAGGGGGCTGCGACAAGGTGATCCCTTGTCTCCTTTTCTTTTCATTCTTTGTATGGAATATTTCTCTCGGATGTTGAGGAAGAAGACGGATGCTATTGGGTTCAAGTTCCATCCAAAATGCTTTGACTCTCGCATTTCTCATCTTGCTTTCGCGGATGACCTTATGCTCTTCTCATATGGTAACTTACCCTCAGTTAGTATTCTTATGGATTGCTTAGAGGCTTTTGAGTCCGCTTCTGGTTTGGCTCTTAATCCTTCTAAGTCATTCATATATTTGGCTGGAGTTAGTGATGAGATTCGGATTGGCATTCTGAATCGCGTGGGATTTGTTGAAGGCACCTTTCCGGTCCGGTATTTCGGCATCCCTCTTGCTCCCACTTCGGTTTCTGTGAAAGACTTTGCTCCTTTCACTGATGCTATAGATTCTTACATTCAGAAGTGGGGACAAAAGACCCTCTCTTATGCTGGTAAGGTGGAGCTTATTCGATCGGTCATTCAGGGTGTGGAAGGCTTTTGGTTTCAGGTTTTCCCCTTTCATGCTGCTGTTCTTGACAAGATTAGATCTTCATGTATTCACTTCTTTTGGGGTGGGCGGCCTGCTCGTGTTGCCTGGGATAAGATTTGCACCCCAAAAGATGAGGGAGGGCTGGGCCTCATGGATATCAAAGTTTGGAACCTTGCTTTGCTTACTCGGTCTATTTGGCAGTTTCACTCAAATGCGGATTCCATTTGGGTTAAACTTGTCAATGATTATTATTTACGTGGTACTTCTTTTTGGGATTATATCTCTCGTGGTAGAGACTCTACTCTCATCAAGAAGCTTTGTGGTATTCGAGATAGCCTCTATGGTATCTTTGGAGGCCGGGATGCCACTATCTTGGGCCTTCAAAATTGTTGCGTGGGTGGTAGATTGGATTCCTCTATGGTTTATGACATTTTGAGATCTCATCATGTTAAGCGGCCATGGATGAAGCTTATTTGGAAATCCTTTATTCCTCCTAAGTTTTCATTCATTGTTTGGCTTTCATGTTGGAATCGTCTGGCGACTAGGGATTCCCTATCCTATTTGAACTTGGAGAATGTTTCTTGCGTGTTTTGTAAGAGGGAGGTGGAATCTCACGAGCATTTGTTCTTCTCTTGCTCCTTCACCAAGGCGGTTTGGAACTCTATTCGGTCTTGGTTGGGTGTTAGGAGGCGGATGTCTACTCTGGCTAGTTGCATCAAGTGTATCAAGAAGGAGCATGGTGGTAAGTCTATGAGATCTAAGGCCGTCTTGCTTGCTTTTTGCGTGGTGGTTAATGACATTTGGAAGGCTCGGAATTGTATCGTTTTTGAAGGTGTTGTTGTTAGCCCAACTGATATCATTTCTAGAGTTAATCTTGCAGTTTATCGTGTTTTATTTATTTTGTATCCTTCTCATAGGATCGAGTTCTAGAGGTTGTTATCTTCCTTGATTTTCCGAGGTATGCCTCGTAGACTTCTTGTATTCATTTCTCATTCTTGAATTGAATTCCTCGTTGTAAGAAAAAAAAATGTGATTAAATTAGAATACAAATCAATATTCAAATTAAATCTTATCAAATTAGGCTTACATTTGAATTTCAGTTTCAAATTAAGATTATATTAAATAATTACTTATATGTGATTTAAATTTGCTTTATTAATACCACATCTTATCAAAGGTAATTGCATGAGTCATGGGGAATTAATTTATGGACATCATCTATTACATACGTGAATTAGAAATATTGAAATCTAATTTCAAATTTTAAATTGTACAATAATTTTATGATTCTGCGATATTTTAAATATGTGATTAAATTTGGACAAATCAATATTCAAATTAAATCTTATCAAATTAGGCTTACATTTGAATTTAAGTTTCAAATTAGGCTTACATTAAATCTTATCAAATTAGGCTTACATTTGAATCAATAGCATGGTTGACGAATGAAAAGGCGACACGTGGTATTCCACATCATAATTCCACGTGGAAGTCTGTGTGCATTCGATTTTCTTCTGTTTTAATATATTATTTAGAAGATTTGAAGTAGTTTTGTGAATTATGCGTGTGTAAAAATATTTATGCTGTCGGTTATTTTGGGATTCAAATTTTTTCTGTAGAAATCAAATATTTGATGTTAGGTAAATATAATTATTCTGTGAAAATCAAATTGGATTTCATAACCAACTAATCAATCAATTTAGAAATGAGATTGAATTTCAATTTCAAATAATTAGAAATATGTGATTAAATTAGAATACAAATCAATATTCAAATTAAATCTTATCAAATTAGGCACACATTGAATTTCAGTTTCAAATTAGGCTTACATTAAATCTTATCAAATTAGGCTCATATTTGAATAAATAGCAATCAAATTGAATTCAGCCGATTATTTGGGATTCAAATTCTGTAGAAATCAAACATTTGATGTTAGTAAAAGATAATTATTATGTGGAAATCAAATTGAATTCAATAACCGATTAATCAATCGATTTAGAAATGAGATTGAATTTAAATTTCAAATAATTAAAAATATGTGATTAAATTAGAATACAAATCAGTATTCAAATTAAATCTTATCAAATTAGGTTTACATTTGAATTTCAGTTTTAAATTAGGCTTACAATAAATAATTATGTATATGTGATTTAAATTTGCTTTATTAATATCAAATCTTATCAAAGGTAATTGCATGAGTCGTGGGAAATTAATTTATGGACATCAACTATTACATACGTGAATTAGAAATATTGAATTCTAATTTCAAATTTTAAATTGTCAAATAATTTTATGATTCTGCGATATTTTAAATATGTGATTAAATTTGGACAAATCAATATTCAAATTAAATCTTATCAAATTAGGCTTACATTTGAATTTCAGTTTCAAATTAGGCTTACATTAAATCTTATCAAATTAGGCTTACATTTGAATCAATAGCATGGTTGACGAATGAGAAGACGCCACGTGGAATTCCACGACATAATTTCATGTGGCAGGCTGTGTGCATTCAATTTTTTTCTATTTTAATATATTATATAGATTTAATGTAGTGTTGTGAATTATGCGTGTGTAAAAATCATTTATGCAATCGGTTATTTTGGGATTCAAATACTGTAGAAATCAAATATTTGATGTTCGTAAAAGATAATTATTCTGTGAAAATCAAATTGGATTCCATAACCGACTAATCAATCAATTTAGAAATGTGATTGAATTTCAATTTCAAATAATTATGAATATAAATATGTGAATAAATTAGAATACAAATCAATATTCAAATTAAATCTTATCAAATTAGGCTTACATTTGAATTTCAGTTTCAAATTAGGATTATATTAAATAATTACTTATATGTGATTTAAATTTGCTTTATTAATACCAAATCTTATCAATGGTAATTGCATGAGTCATGGGGAATTAATTTATGGACATCATCTATTACATACGTGAATTAGAAATATTGAATTCTAATTTCAAATTTTAAATTGTACAATAATTTTATGATTCTGCGATATTTTAAATATGTGATTAAATTTAGACAAATCAATATTCAAATTAAATCTTATCAAAATAGGCTTACATTTGAATTTAAGTTTCAAATTAGGCTTACATTAAATCTTATCAAATTAGGCTTACATTTGAATCAATAGCATGGTTGACGAATGAGAAGACGCCACGTGGAATTCCACGACATAATTTCATGTGGCAGGCTGTGTGCATTCAATTTTTTTCTGTTTTAATATATTATATAGATTTAATGTAGTGTTGTGAATTATGCGTGTGTAAAAATCATTTATGCAATCGGTTATTTTGGGATTCAAATACTGTAGAAATCAAATATTTGATGTTCGTAAAAGATAATTATTCTGTGAAAATCAAATTGGATTCCATAACCGACTAATCAATCAATTTAGAAATGTGATTGAATTTCATTTTCAAATAATTATGAATATAAATATGTGATTAAATTAGAATTCAAATCAATATTCAAATTAAATCTTATCAAATTAGGTTTACATTTGAATTTCAGTTTCAAATTAGGATTAAATTAAATAATTACTTATATGTGATTTAAATTTGCTTTATTAATACTACATCTTATCAAAGATAATTGCATGAGTCATGGGGAATTAATTTATGGACGTCATCTTTTACATACGTGAATTAGAAATATTGAAATCTAATTTCAAATTTTAAATTGTACAATAATTTTATGATTCTGCGATATTTTAAATATGTGATTAAATTTGGACAAATAAATATTCAAATTAAATCTTATCAAATTAGGCTTACATTTGAATTTAAGTTTCAAATTAGGCTTACATTAAATCTTATCAAATTAGGCTTACATTTGAATCAATAGCATGGTTGACGAATGAAAAGGCGACACGTGGTATTCCACATCATAATTCACGTGGAAAATTTGTGTGCATTCGATTTTCTTCTGTTTTTAATATATTATTTAGAAGATTTGAAGTAGTTTTGTGAATTATGCGTGTGTAAAAATATTTATCTTAGGTTATTTTTGGATTCAAATTTTTTAATTTTGTAGAAATCAAATATTTGATGTTAGTATAAGATAATTATTCAGAAATCAAATTGGATTCTATAACCGACTAATCAATCAATTTAGAAATGAGATTGAATTTCAATTTCAAATAATTATAAATATGTGATTAAATTAGAATACAAATCAACATTCAAATTAAATCTTATCAAATTAGGCTTACATTTGAATTTAAGTTTCAAATTAGGCTTACATTAAATAATTACGTATATGTGATTTAAATTTGTTTTATTAATATCAAATCTTATCAAAGGTAATTGCATAAGTCATGGGAGATTAATTTATGGACAACATCTATTACATACGTGAATTAGAAATATTCAATTCTAATTTCAAATTTTAAATATTCAAAGAATTTTATGATTCTACGATATTTTAAATATGTGATTAAATTTGGACAACTCAATAATCAAATTAAATCTTATCAAATTAGGCTTACATTTGAATTTCAGTTTCAAATTAGGCTTACATTAAATCTTATCAAATTAGGCTTACATTTAAATCAACAGCATGGTTCAACGAATGAGAAAGCGCCACGTGGAATTCCACGTCATAATTCCACATGGCAGGGTGTGTGCATTTGGTTTTCTTCTCTTTTAATATATTATATAGATTTGAAGTAGTTTTGTGAATTATGTGTGTATAAAAATCATTTATGCAGTCGGTTATTTTAGGATTCAAATTCTGTAGAAATCTAATATTTGATGTTAGGTAAAGATAATTATTCTGTAGAAATCAAATTGGATTTCATAACCGACAAATCAATCAATTTTGAAATGAGATTGAAATTTAATTTCAAATAATTAGAAATATCTGATTAAATTAGAATACAAATCAATATTCAATTTAAATCTTATCAAATTAGGCATACATTTAATTTCAGTTTCTAATTAGGCTTACATTAAAACTTATCAAATTAGGCTCATATTTGAATCAATAGCATGGCTGACGAATGAGAAGGTCCCACGTGGAATTTCACATCATAATTCCACATGGCAGGATGTATGCATTCGATTTTCTTTTGTTTTAATATATTATATATATTTGAAGTAATTTTGTGAATTATGCGTGTATAAAAATCATTTATGCAGCCAATTATTTTGGGATTCGAATTCTGTAGAAATCAAATATTTGATGTTAGTAAAAGATAATTATTCTGTGGAAATCAAATTGGATTCAATAACCGATTAATCAATCGATTTAGAAATGAGATTGAATTTAAATTTCAAATAATTAAAAATATGTGATTAAATTAGAATACAAATCAGTATTCAAATTAAATCTTATCAAATTAGGCTTACATTTGAATTTCAATTTTAAATTAGGCTTACAATAAATAATTATGTATATGTGATTTAAATTTGCTTTATTAATATCAAATCTTATCAATGGTAATTGCATGAGTCGTGGGAAATTAATTTATGGAGATCAACTATTACATACGTGAACTAGAAATATTGAATTCTAATTTCAAATTTTAAATTGTCAAATAATTTTATGATTCTGCGATATTTTAAATATGTGATTAAATTTGGACAAATCAATATTCAAATTAAATCTTATCAAATTAGGCTTACATTTGAATTTCAGTTTCAAATTAGGCTTACATTAAATCTTATCAAATTAGGCTTTCATTTGAATCAATAGCATGGTTGACGAATGAGAAGACGCCACGTGCACTACAAAAAAACGTATTATTAGGGACTGGATTTTTAGGGCCCGTGAATCGAGCAGTCCCTGTTAACTGTTAATAAGTGGGGCTGCTCTTGATTTCTTGTTTAGGACGACTCGTTCAGGTCTTTAAAATTAATAAAATGAAAAGAAAAAACGAAAACAAAGAAATCTTCAAAACCCTCTCCCTATTATGCCGCCCACTTCCTACTCCTCGTCTATGTCACGATAGTAAATTAGGTTTCAATCAGTTCCCTAAACCTAGCCATTCCAAACAGTAATTCAATTCAGCAACCCCAAATCTATCAAATCCATGTGCTTGTTCGATTTCTTCCAGTTTGTGGTGGCTTGATTTCATCCCATTCATTTGATTCTACACTTATCTCATGTTCATCATGTGATTTTGTATTCAGATGTTCAAATTAATCTTGTTAGTAAAGCATCAAAGTAATTCCTCTCCATTTCTCTACCTCTCTATAATTAATTATGTTTTAATCCTCTCAGCTAATACTTTTGAAAGAATCATGGTGTATGATATTTTAGGGATAACTATATTGGGATTCCAGAATTGCCAATTTGGATTGGATTGGCCTACATCTTTTCCGGTATTTTGTTGATGATTCTTTTTTCTGGGTGTTTATACTACACTTTTAAGATGTTTTTTTTTCCTAATGTTCCTGATGATTTTTTTTCTGTGCGTTTATGATAAAGTTTTTGGACGCAGGAATGGGATGGGTATCTTAAGTCTTTGATTAAAAATGATTCTTGATGCCAAGGTTCTGTCTAGTGTTTCGAAAATCCAAAAAAAAATATGACTGAGATTCACTACAAGAGCAGCGGAAGCGAAGCGGATAATCTATGCTCCTCTACTATGCAATTACGTAAAGCACGCAAGTAAATCCATCTTCCTTTAACCTGCTGTATCTTTATATGTATTTATCCCTGTATAAAATTTAAGCCTAAGCTTATTTTGTATAATCATGTCAGATCTTTCTAGTGGTATATACATACATGAATCACGATGTTTCTTTATTTGATGGTTAAACTTTATCTTCACTGTTTGATCTCATGTTCCTTTTGTTGAATAAGCTGGTCACTTATGGACTATTTAGAGGGTTAGTGATTAGTCAGTTGTTTATAGTAACTTGGCATGGACTATAGTTAATGTTGAGGCGTTGAAGTATTCAATATTGTTATACAGTAGCAATATGTTTGTCTCTTTATTTCTAGTGATCTCTTATATTTTTTTGGTTATCAGATTGTAGACTCTCTAACTGTGCTAATATAGTATTGGAAAGGTAAATGAACTAGATTATTTTTATGTAGTATAACAATTTTATTAATAAATGGTTACTTGCGCATCGGACATGGTATTGTTTTTAGTTCATCAAGGATAGGCCATTCTTGCCGAGTTACTTCTTATGAGCGTAAAAGCATCAATTTCTTGTTGCTACATGTCACTCCTTCCTCTCTCTCTCTCTCTCTCTCTCTCTCTCTCTCTCTCTCTCTATATATATATATATATATATATATATATATATATATATATATATATATTTGTTATATCATTCAAGTTCATACTTCACTATAATTCAATGTATATTGATCATGCTATTAAATGACATTTGTTTTAGATAGCATTCTAAAATTCAGTAGTTTTACTCGATGTTTATTTAGTAACCCAATTTTCGGACTAGCTTCCTTAAGGCCCCTGAGTTTGTTTCTATCACTACAAGGAAAACCGGATTTAGAGACGGAAATTTAGAGACGGACGAAATCTGTAGCTAATTTGGCGACAGATTAGAGACCGAACCAAAAATCAGAGACGGATTCGGATTCCGTCTCTAAATTAGAAGGCAGTTCGGATTCCGTCTCTAATTCGAGAGACGAATATGAATCTGTCTCTAATTCGAAGACGGAATCCGACGGGTCGTCTCTAATATAGAGACAGAATCCGAATCCGTCTCTAATTTAGAGACGAAATCTGATTTCGTCTCTAATTTAGAGACGGATTCAGATTCCGTCTCTAAATTTTAGAGACGGGTTTTGTATCTGTCTCTAAAATAGAGACAGATTCAGAATTCGTCTCTAAATTAGAGACAGATTAAGAATCCGTCTCTAAATTAGAGACAAATTCAGAATCCGTCTCTAAACTTTAGAGACAGATTTTAACCCGTCTCTAATTTAGAGACAGATTTTTGAATCCGTCTCTAATTTAGTGACAGATTCAACATCTGTCTCTAAAATTTAGAGACAGATTTAGTATCCGTCTCTAAATTTGACTTTTCTTCTATATATACTTTCATTTGTTTAGTTTTTTTCTATCATTTTTATATAACTTTTTCTAAAAAAAACCACTAATTAACAAAGGCTAAAATATTGTTTTCTAGTCAATTTAATTTTTAAAAAATGAAAAATAAATATAGGGTAGTCCGTCCCTCTTTTGACTTTTCTTCTATATACTTTCAATTGTTTAATTTTTTTCTATCTTTTTTTATATAACTTTTTCTAAAAAAAACCACTAATTAACAAAGGCTAAAATATTGTTTTCTAATCAATAATTTTTTTTTAAAAAAATAAAAAATAAATATAGGGTAGTCCGTCCTCTCTTTTGACTTTTCTTCTATATACTTTCATTTGTTTAGTTTTTTTCTATCTTTTTTTCTATAACTTTTTCTAAAAACCACTGATTAACAAAGGCTAAAATATTGTTTTCTAGTCAATAAATTTTTTTTTAAAAAATAAAAAATAAATATAGGGTAGTCCGTCCCTCTTTTGACTTTTCTTCTATATACTTTCATTTGTTTAGTTTTTTTCTATTTTTTTTCTATAACTTTTTCTAAAAAAAACCACTGATTAACAAAGGCTAAAATATTGTTTTCTAGTCAATAATTTTTTTTTAAAAAAAGAAAAAATAAATATAGGGTAGTCCGTCCCTCTTTTGACTTTTCTTCTATATACTTTCATTTGTTTAGTTTTTCTATCTTTTTTCTATAACTTTTTCTAAAAAAAACTACGGATTAACAAAGGCTAAAATATTGTTTTCTAGTCAATAAAGAAATTTTAAAAAATAAAAAATAAATATAGGGTAGTCCGTCCCTCTTTTGACTTTTCTTCTATATACTTTCATTTGTTTAGTTTTTTTTCTATCTTTTTTTCTATAACTTTTTCTAAAAAAAACCACTGATTAACAAAGGCTAAAATATTTTTTCTAGTCAATAAATTTTTTAAAAAATAAAAAATAAATATAGGGTAGTCCGTCCCTCTTTTGACTTTTCTTCTATATACTTTCATTTGTTTAGTTTTTTCTATCTTTTTTCTATAACTTTTTCTAAAAAAACCACTGATTCACAAAGGCTAAAATATTATTTTCTAGTCAATAAAAAAATTTTTAAAAAATAAAAAATAAATATAGGGTAGTCCGTCCCTCTTTTGACTTTTCTTCTATATACTTTCATTTGTTTAGTTTTTTTCTATCTTTTTTTCTATAACTTTTTCTAAAACAACCACTGATTAACAAAGGCTAAAATATTGTTTTCTAGTCAATAAAAATTAAAAAAAAATAAAAAATAAATATAGGGTAGCCCGTCCCTCTTTTGACTTTTCTTCTATATACTTTCATTTGTTTAGTTTTTTTCTATCCTTTTTTATATAACTTTTTCTAAAAAAAAACACTGATTAACAAAGGCTAAAATATTGTTTTCTAGTCAATAAAAATTGTTTAAAAAAATAAAAAATAAATATAGGGTAGTCCGTCCCTCTTTTGACTTTTCTTCTATATACTTTCATTTGTTTAGTTTTTTTCTATCTTTTTTTCTATAACTTTTTCTAAAAAAAACCACGGATTAACAAAGGCTAAAATATTGTTTTCTAGTCAATAAAAAATTTTAAAAAAATAAAAAATAAATATAGGGTAGTCCGTCCCTCTTTTGACTTTTCTTCTATATACTTTCATTTGTTTAGTTTTTTTCTATCTTTTTTTCTATAACTTTTTCTAAAAAAAATCACTGATTAACAAAGGCTAAAATATTGTTTTCTATTCAATAAAACAATTTTAAAAAAATAAAAAATAAATATAGGGTAGTTCGTCCCTCTTTTGACTTTTCTTCTATATACTTTCATTTGTTTAGTTTTTTTCTATCTTTTTTTATATAACTTTTTCTACAAAATATATATACCCTATACCCTATACCCTAAACCCTAAACCCTAAACCCTAACCCTAAAGCCTAAACCCTAAACTCTAACCCCTAAATCCTAAACCCTAAATCCTATACCCTAAACCCTAAACCCTAACCCCTAAACCCTAAACCCTAACCCCTAAACCCTAACCCCTAAACCTTATACCCTAAACCCTATACCTTGAACCCTAACCCCTAAACTCTAAACTCTAAACCCTAAACCCTATACCCTATACCCTAAACCCTAAACCCTAAACCTTAAACCTAACCCCTAGCCCCTAAACCCTAACCCCTAAACCCTAACCCCTAAACCCTAAACCCTAAACCCTATACCCTATACCCTAAACCCTAAACCCTAAACCCTAAACCCTAAACCCTAAACCCTAACCCCTAAACCCTAACCCCTAAACCCTATACCCTAAACCCTATACCTTGAACCCTAACCCCTAAACTCTAAACCCTAAAACCTAAACCCTAAACCCTAAACCCTAAACCCTAAACCTTAAACCCTATACCCTAACCTCTAAACCCTAAACCTTATACCCTATACCCTAAATCCTAAACCCTAAATCCTATACCCTAAATCCTATACCCTATACCCTAAATAATGGCACATATTTGTAACTCAATTTCCATTTGGATTTTGAGGAAAGTCATAAAGATGAAAAACACTTTAAATGTCATTTAGAATGTAGAAAAAAATTAAAAAAAAAATAAACGAGGTAGCCGTATACCATTTTCACAAGATCGGGACACATTCCTTAAAACCCTAAATAATGGCACATATTTGTAACTCAATTTTCATTTGGATTTTGAGGAAAGTCATAAAGATGAAAAACACTTTAAATGTCATTTATAATGTAGAAAAAAATAAAAAAAATAAACGAGGTAGCCGTATACCATTTTCACAAGATCGGGACACATTCCTTAAAACCCTAAATAATGGCACATATTTGTAACTCAATTTCCATTTGGATTTTGAGGAAAGTCATAAAGATGAAAAACACTTTAAATGTCATTTAGAATGTAGAAAAAAATAAAAAAAAATAAACGAGGTAGCCGTATACCATTTTCACAAGATCGGGACACATTCCTTAAAACCCTAAATAATGACACATATTTGTAACTCAATTTCCATTTGGATTTTGAGGAAAGTCATAAAGATGAAAAACACTTTAAATGTCATTTATAATGTAGAAAAAAATTAAAAAAAAAATAAACGAGGTAGCCGTATACCATTTTCACAAGATCGGGACACATAAAACCCTAAAAACCCTAAATAATGGCACATATTTGTAACTCAATTTCCATTTGGATTTTGAGGAAACTCAATTATTACTTAGGTATATTAATATTTCTTAGAAGTGTAAATTATTAAATTATTATTAATAAATTTAAAATAATTAAATTAATGAATATTATTATTAATTAATAACATTATTATTTTTGATGTTATGTATTATTACTAATTATTATTAATATTATTATTAATTATATAATAATAATTATTAATATATTCAATTATATAATTGAATAATTAACAATAACATCATTATTAGTCTTATTATTAAGTATTATTACTAATTAAATGATAATGTTATTATTCTTGATATTAGGCATACTACTATAACTAAAATTTTGAATAAATCAAATAAAAGCATGTAAATATTTTAGATAACTTTTTATAAATTTCAGTAATAAAAAAAATCTAAAATATTTTTTCCTATTCAATAAAAAATATTAAAAATTACTAATTATTATTAATACTATTATTAATATTATTACTGAATATATAATTAATATTAATATTAATATTAATATTAATTAATTAATAATTAATTAATAAATATTATTAGTAATAAATATTATTATTCTTAATATTAGACATAAATATTTTAGTTAGTGTATAATGTAGTGTGAAATAAATATAAGTACGTGTGATGTGGCATTGTTTGATTGGGTTTTAAAATTTCACGGGGATCAAGTGTCAAAGCAAGATCTGACCCTTCAATCCATTTGATCAAACGGCCATTACTCCTTTAAACAAAACCAAATTCTTCTTCCTTTCCCTATTTCTCTCTCTCTTTCTCTTCATTTTAAAATTAAATCTCCCAAACCAGATCTCTCTCTCTCATCGTCTCTTCAGAAGCTCGCCGTCTCCCTCACCGGTCTCTTCTCCGACGTCGTCCTCCTGCGCAACACAGCCACAGTCATCTTCGCCCTCCGTCACTCTCTCTCTTTCTCCATTTCCTTCGCCCTCCGTCACTCATAATACGCCTCCCTCTCCCTCTCTATTTTCCGGCCGGCGACATTTATCAATCCCCACAGAGCATTTGAAGCAAACGGTTTCCGGCGATGGATATGGCTATGGCTGTTCATCACAATACGCCTCCCTCTCCCTCTCTATTTCCCGGCGAGCGACAATCCGAACAGGGCATTTGAAGCAAAGGATTTCCGGCGGTGGCTATGGCTATGGCTGTTCAATTCGTCAACTTTGTTGTGTTTTTCTTTTTGATTTTTTGTGTTTCTCCCTCACAAGGTCTAAATCAATTGTAGATCTGATTTTTTTTGAAGTTGCTGGTTGTTGTGGTGCTAGATGGTGGATTGCGGTTGTTGTTGGTGGTTAGACGGTGGTGTGTTGCTGGTGGTTAGACGGCGGTGAGGTTGCTGGTGGTGGTGGTGGAAGTTTGTGGGACTGTTTGAGTATAAAAGAAGTTTAGGGATCAAAGTGTAATTATGAAATATCAAGGACTTATTTGAGATTAATAAAAATTAAGGGATTGATTTGAGAATAAAAAAAATTAAGGGACTGATTTAATATATATTTAAAAATATATATTAATATATTTTAAATATATATATATATATATATATATATATATATATATATATATATATATATATATATATATATATATATATATATATATATATATATATATATATTTAAAATATATTAATATATATTTTTAAATATATATATAATTTTTTAAAAAATATCAATTTAGCTACAGAAATATCCGTCGCTAAAATGGTTCGAAAATAAAACGAGAATTTAAATAGAGACGAAAAATCTGTCGCTAATCCGTAGACGGTCATATCTGTAGCTAATTTAGACACGGACATATCTGTCTCTAATTTAGAGACGGACATATCTGTCTCTAATTTAGAGACGGGCATATCTGTCTCTAAATTAGAGACGGATATATCCGTCTCTAAAATAGCTACAAAATAGCGACGCCCAATTTAGCGACAAACCTGCACCCACGGAATAGCTACGGAACAAATCCGTAGCTAAACACGATTTAGCTACGGAATCTTCATTTTAGCTACGGAATTTGCCGTAGCTAAAATGAATTTTCCTTGTAGTGTATTGAGGCGATCTTGTCCATACGTTTAATTGTAAACAAACATGTATTGGATTGATGTTGTGCTATGAAGGTATACATGTATTAGATTATTGTTTTGGTGCGGATGGATGGATTATATTTCTATTGACGCAATCTTATTGCTTCTTGGGTTCATGGTTGTTGGATCTTATAAATAAATACTTTGGTGGATATGATAGCTTAGACTATTCATTGAATCTTAGAATCTTAAATTTACTGTGTGATGAAGTCTTGAATTTGGGTAAGATTGTCACGGACCCTTTTTGCTTTTAAAGCTTCATTCATTATTTTGTCTTCTAATCGTTGATTTTTCTCTTTTACAAGGTGGTGAGGACTTGGATCAAAGATAAAATTCAAAATATGCCCAAGCAACAATGAAGAGCATGGTGAGAGTTGTTGAGAAATGAAGTAGTTCGATGCATTTTATAGAAACGAGTTTTTGTATATATGTCATTTGAACAGTTTACTTTAGGGCAACTATTGACATTTGTTGGATGATGTACAAATTATTAACTTTGATTAATGGGAAAAAATTGACCTTGATTGGATGATGTACACATTATTAACTTTGATTAATATATACTCCCTCCGTCCCACGTGAATGTGGACTAACTTTTTGGGTGTGAGAATTAAGGAAAAGTGATGTAAGAAAGAGAAAAAGTTAAATGTTGTGAGTATGAAAAATTAAATAGGAGAGAGAATGAGTGGGAGGAATAGTAAGGAGAGAGAATGTTGTGAGTGTAAAAGTGAAGTAGGAGAGAGAATGAGTGGGTGGAATAGTGAATATTCTTTGCCATTTTGAGAAGTTTGCATTCACGTGGGACGGATCAAAATAGAAATAAGTTTGCATTCACGTGGGACGGAGGGAGTATTGATTGGTTAACATTGTCAAATTGTTAAGTTTGATTGAGCTTGGCAAATAAATTATTTTTTTTTGTACTTAGTGTCTTTGTGCATTATGATCTTAAAAATTAGGAAATTGTTTTGTTAAATTAACTAGAAGAGCTGAGTTGTCTCTAAAATTCATTTAGGACAGTGAGGACAGACTTTTCTAATTTCCCACCAAAATTTAGTTTGGCTCCAAAATCTCCCGCCAAAAAAAAAAACAAACCAAATATTTCCAATTTTTATTGAGGTCGGCATGCCAGGTCCCTAATATCGTTTTAAAGACGGTGACGGGCGTCCCTGAGTTTTTGAGACGCACGTTATTTAGGTCGGACGATTCCCGTCCTTGTTTCCGACCTTAATGGTTTTGGGGACGACATATTGGTTATTAGGGTCGGGAAACAGTGGTCCCTAATGATACTATTTCTTGTAGTGGTGGAATTCCACGACATAATTTCATGTGGCAAGCTGTGTGCATTCAATTTTTTTTCTGTTTTAATATATTATATAGATTTAATGTAGTGTTGTGAATTATGCGTGTGTAAAAATCATTTATGCAATCGGTTATTTTGGGATTCAAATTCTGTAGAAATCAAATATTTGATGTTCGTAAAAGATAATTATTCTGTGAAAATAAAATTGGATTTCATAACCGACTAATCAATCAATTTAGAAATGTGATTGAATTTCAATTTCAAATAATTATGAATATAAATATGTGATTAAATTAGAATACAAATCAATATTCTTATTAAATCTTATCAAATTAGGCTTACATTTGAATTTCAGTTTCAAATTAGGATTATATTAAATAATTACTTATATGTGATTTAAATTTGCTTTATTAATACCACATCTTATCAAAGGTAATTGCATGAGTCATGGGAAATTAATTTATGGGCATCATCTATTACATACGTGAATTAGAAATATTGAATTCTAATTTCAAATGTTAAATTGTACAATAATTTTATGAATCTGCGATATTTTAAATATGTGATTAAATTTGGACAAATCAATATTCAAATTAAATCTTATCAAATTAGGCTTACATTTGAATTTAAGTTTCAAATTAGGCTTACATTAAATCTTATCAAATTAGGCTTACACGTGGTATTCCACATCATAATTCCACGTGGAAGGCTGTGTGCATTCGATTTTCTTCTGTTTTAATATATTATTTAGAAGATTTGAAGTAGTTTTGTGAATTATGCGTGTGTAAAAATCATTTATGATGCCGGTTATTTTGGGATTCAAATTTTTTCTGTAGAAATCAAATATTTTATGTTAGTAAAAGATAATTATTCTGTAGAAATCAAATTGGATTCTATAACAGACTAATCAATCAATTTATAAATGAGATTGAATTTCAATTTCAAATAATTATAAATATGTGATTAAATTAGAATACAAATCAACATTCAAATTAAATCTTATCAAATTAGGCTTACATTTGAATTTAAGTTTCAAATTAGGCTTACATTAAATAATTACGTATATGTGATTTAAATTTGTTTTATTAATATCAAATATTATCAAAGGTAATTGCATAAGTCATGGGAGATTAATTTATGGACAACATCTATTACATACGTGAATTAGAAACATTCAATTCTAATTTCAAAATTTAAATTGTCAAATAATTTTATGATTCTGCGATATTTTAAATATGTGATTAAATTTGGACAACTCAATATTCAAATTAAATCTTATCAAATTAGGCTTACATTTGAATTTCAGTTTCAAATTAGGCTTACATTAAATCTTATCAAATTAGGCTTACATATGAATCAATAGCATGGTTGATGAATGAGAAAGCGCCACGTGGAATTCCACGTCATAATTCCACGTGGCAGGGTGTGTGCATTTGGTTTTCTTCTCTTTTAATATATTATATAGATTTGAAGTAGTTTTGTGAATTATGTGTGTATAAAAATCATTTATGCAGTCGGTTATTTTAGGATTCAAATTCTGTAGAAATCAAATATTTGATGTTAGGTAAAGATAATTATTCTGTGGAAATCAAATTGAATTTCATAACCGACTAATCAATCAATTTAGAAATGAGATTGAATTTTAATTTCAAATAATTAGAAATATCTGATTAAATTAGAATACAAATCAATATTCAATTTAAATCTTATCAAATTAGGCATACATTTAATTTCAGTTTCTAATTAGGCTTACATTAAAACTTATCAAATTAGGCTCATATTTGAATCAATAGCATGGCTGACGAATGAGAAGGTCCCACGTGGAATTTCACATCATAATTCCACATGGCAGGATGTATGCATTCGATTTTCTTTTGTTTTAATATATTATATATATTTGAAGTAATTTTGTGAATTATGCGTGTGTAAAAATCATTTATGCAGCCGATTATTTTGGGATTCGAATTCTGTAGAAATCAAATATTTGATGTTAGTAAAAGATAATTATTCTGTGGAAATCAAATTGGATTCAATAACCGATTAATCAATCGATTTAGAAATGAGATTGAATTTAAATTTCAAATAATTATAAATATGTGATTAAATTAGAATACAAATCAGTATTCAAACACTACAAGAAAACTGACAGATACCGACGGAAATTAGTGACGGAAATAAACCCGTCACTAATACCGACGGATTAGCGACGAAATAGCAACGACCTGGGGTGAAAAACAAAAAACGAAATTAGGACGAGATTACCGACGAATTTAGTGACGGATATGCCGACGGATTCCATTTCATCTCTAATCCGTCACCATTTTGGCGCCAAAAATTTGCGCACTTTTTTACCGACGAATTTGTGATGGAATGGCGACGGATATTTTTACTGACGGATTTGAGTTGTTGCTAAATTATTTAAAACAAATATTAAATTTATATTTTAGGTTAGCGACGGATTAGTGACGAATTTAATTACCGACGGATTAAAATCCGTCGGTAAATTAATTACATATTATTACCGACGGATTTGAGTCGTTGCTAAATTATTTAAAATAAACATTAAATTTATATTTTAGGTTAGTGACGGATTAGTGACGGAATTAATTACCGACGGATTAAAATCCGTCGGTAAATTATTTAAAATAATTATTAAATTTATATTTTAGGTTAGCGACGGATTAGATTACCGACGGATTAAAATTCGTCAGTAAATCATTTACATATTATTACCGACGAATTTGTGTCGTTGCTAAATTATTTAAAATAATTATTAAATTTATATTTTAGGTTAGCGACGGATTAGTGACGGATTTGATTACCGACGGAATAAAATCCGTCGGTAAATCACTTACATATTATTACTGACGGATTTGAGTCGTTGCTAAATTATTTAAAATAATTATTAAATTTATATTTTAGGTTAGCGACGGATTTAGTTACCGACGGATTATAATCCGTCGGTAAATTAATTACATATTATTACCGACGGATTTCAGTCGTTGCTAAATTATTCAAAATAATTATTAAATTTATATTTTAGGTTAGCGACGGATTAGTGACGGATTTTTTATATAAAAAAAGTTAAGAATTTTTAAAGAAATAAAAGTATATAATAGAAGAGGGACGGACAATAACATATAAACTTTTTTAATTTTTTATATTTTTTTGGATAAATAAAATTATTTGAGATGTTGGTTAGTAGTGGATTTTTTTACAAATAAAAAAACTATACATTTATAAATAAAAAATTAAAGAATTTTATCCGTCCCTGATTTCTTTATTATACTATCATTTGTTTATTTTATATCTAACTTTTTTATATAACTTTTTTTTAAAAAAAACATTAATACTAAAAAATGTCCAATATATTTATTTATATTCATAAAAAATAAAAAAATAATACATTTACAAATAAAAATTAAAGAATTTTACCCGTCCCTGATTTCTTTATTATACTTTCATTTGTTTATTAATTTTCTAGCTTTTTTTATATAACTTTTTGAAAATAACTTCAATACTAAAAAATGTCCAAAATATTTATTTATATTCATAAAAAATAAAAAAAAATATACATTTACAAATAAAAATTAAAAAATTTTACCCGTCCCTGATTTCTTTATTATACTTTCATTTTTTTTCTAACTTTTTTTATATAACTTTTTGAAAAAAACTTCAATACTAAAAAACGTCCAAAATATTTATTTATATTCATAAAAAATAAAAAAACTATACATTTGGGGTATAGGATATAGGGTATAGGGTATAGGGTATAGGGTATATGGTATAGGATATATGGTATAAGATATAGGGTATAGAGTATAGGGTATAGGGTATAGGGTATAGGGTATACCATATAGGATATAGGGTATAGGGTATACCCTATATCCTATATCCTATAGGGTATACCCTATACCCGATAGGGTATACCCTATAGGATATAGGGTATAGGGTATAGAGTATAGGGTATAGGGTATATCCTGTAGGGTATAGGGTATAGAGTATAGGGTATAGGGTATACCCTATAGGGTATAGGGTATAGGGTATACCCTATAGGGTATACCCTATACTCTAGACCTTATACCCTATAGGATATAGGGTATACCCTATACCCTATACTCTATACCCTATAGGATATACCCTATAGGGTATAGGGTATAGGGTATACCCTATAGGGTATACCCTATACTCTATACCCTATACCCTATTGGGTATACCCTATAGGGTATACCCTATAGGGTATACCCAATAGGGTATAGGGTATAGGGTATACCCTATAGGGTATAGGGTATACCCTATACCCGATACTAGGGATGGCAACGGATCGGGTTCGGATCGGATCAGGTCTGATCCGAATCCGATCCGAACACAATATGCCTCGATCCGAATCCGATTCGATCCGAAACTACTTGTACCGAGCCCCGATCCGAACCCCGATCCGATCCGAGACATTAAAAAAAAAAAGAAGACAATATGTTCATCTAGAGTGCATCAACGTAAATTCTGAGCATACTTTAATTACCATTGCTATTTCACACAATTAAACAAATTACTCAGAACCCTAATTACAAAAAACCCCAAAACTAATTCCTAAATTGATTATCACGCATTCTTATTTAATAACAAGTTACATGATGTAGAATCTAAATGTTCATGGACTAAACAACAAGGACACCAATTGAGCTTTAAATTCTACTCACCGGAACTAAAAGGGCCGCGGGAGAACTCATCGAGGGGAGCCATTAGTTGTCCCGGATCGAGAGTCTTCATCAATTGGCACAAGGAAGAAGACGATGGCGTGGAATCGGCGGTGGGGGTTTGGATCCTTCCACCAGATGCTCGTCGATCGGAGGAGCTTGAGAGTTCGTCGATCGGAGGAGCGGCGGCGGATAGAGAGAGCTCGGTAGCGTTCAACGGTGGACAGAGAGAGAGATAGAAACTTGAGAGTTCGTCGTCGATCGGAGGAGCGGCGGCGGATAGAGAGAGCTCGTAGCGTTCAAGGTTCAACGGTGGACAGTGAGAGAGAGAGAGAGAGACGAAGGAACGGATAGAGAGAGAGAGAGAAGAGAAGAACGCAGCTTTTGGAATTGGAAATAAGAATAAAAACCTAGATTTTTGACATTTTTCTTTATATACTAAAGATTAAATGTGTATATGTAACAAACATGAGGGGGTATTATAGAAAATTAAAACCCTAATAAAAACGGGCCGGATCGGATCGGATCTCGGGGCGAATCAATTTCGGATCGGATCGGGTTCGGATCGGATCGGACCAAATACCGAACCCGATCCGAAATCCGATCGGATCGGGAAAATTTCTGCCAAATCCGAATTTTTCGGATCGGATCACCTTCGAAACGGATCAGATTCGGTTAAATTGCCATCCCTACCCGATACCCTATAGGGTATACCCTATACTCTATACCTTATATCCTATAGGGTATACTCTATCCCCTATAGGGTATAGGGTATACCCTATAGGGGGTATAGGGTATACCCTATAGGATATAGGGTATAGGAGGGTATACCCTATACCCTATAGGGTATACCCTATACCCTATATCCTATACCCTATACCCTATATGGTATACCCTATTGGGTTTAGGGTATAGGGTTTAGGCCCTATACCCTATACCCTACCCTAAACCCTATACCCTATAGGGTATATTCTATAGGGTTTAGGCCCTATACCCTATAGGGTATACCCTATACCCTATACCCTATACTCTATACCCTATAACCTATAGGATATACCCTATACCATATATCCTATAGGGTATACCCTATACCCTATACTCTATACCCTATATACTATACCCTATACCCTATACCGTATACCCTATATCCTATACCCTATACCCTATATCCTATATCCTATACCCTATACTCTATATAGGGTATAGGGTTTTGAGTTTTGGGTATAAGGTATATAGTATAGGGTTTAGGGTATATGAGATTTAGGGTTTAGGGTATATGCGAGGTTTAGGGTTTAGGGTATGAGGGTATATGAGGTTTAGGGTATGTGGGTATATGAGGTTTAGGGTTTAGGGTATATGAGGTTTAGTGTATGAGGGTATATTAATAAGAATTATTAATATTTTAAAAGTATAATTATTTGTTTTAAATTTATTTTTGAACTGAGATAAATATTTTAGATTTTTTTTTTGTAAGGAAGTTTTTTAAAAAAATTATAAAAAATAAGTTAGAAATTAACTAAATAAATGAGGGACAGACAATATCCTTCACTATGAGTATTTTTTTTTTGAATAGAGATAAATGTTTTAGACTTTTTTTTAGTAAGAAAGTTTTTTTCAATAAAATTATTTTAAGAAAATTATTTTAAAAAATTGATATTAGACATACTACTTTAATTAAAATTTTGGGTAAATCAAATAAAAGCATGTAAATATTTTAGATAACTTTTTGTAAATTTCAGTAATAAAAAAAGTCTAAAATATTTTTTCCTAGTCAATAAAAAATAATAAAAAATACTAATTATTATTAGTACTATTATTAATATTATTACTGTTTATATAATTAATATTAATATTAATTAATTAATCAATTATATAATTAATAATTTATTAATAAATATTATTGATAATAAATATTATTTTTATTTATATTAGGCATAATATTATTTTATAGTTTAAATTATTATTATTATTAATTATTTTAATCATGAAGAAATACAAATATTCACATGGATCATTATCCAAGCAACATCTTCACCATTAAATGCATCACATCCAATGGTCCAAATTCATTCCATAAAAACAAAAACACACTTTCATTTGATTGGCCCTTTAATATTCACATGGATTATCAATAAATCAATCTATACCATTAATCTCACTCAAATCCAATGGTCCTAATTCATCATTATATATATATATTTCTTTTAATATTATATGCTCCTCACACACACTCACTTTCTTTTCCCAGTCACACACACACTCTCACACACACACACACACTTTCTCTCTCTACTCCATCTCTCCCTTTTCGTCTCCCTCCCTCAGATCTGGCGACGGCAACGTGAGCGCCGGTCATGGACGTATCGAAAAGACTAAAGAGGCCGGTGGCGCAGTTTTGATTTCGATTTGTAGAAATTTCTTTTGATTTGTTCATATTACTCCCTCTACATCTCTCTCTCGATTTCTAGTGTCATCAACAGCCCTACTCCGATTCTCATCACAAATAGCAGCTGGTGATACATCACCTTCATCAGACCCTGTAAACATCTTTGAAATCATTGCTCTGCCATGACTCGGTATTCACGTCAGAAGTAACATTAGCTCGACAAGCATCATTCGTTTCCTTCATATTTCGGCCTAAATGTTCAGGCTTATCTGAAAGAACAGGAGAAGAAGCTCTGCTATTCATGATTGATGTATCATCACATAATCCTCCAGTAGCACTTTGTGCAGGACTGCGGCCACGGTTACGTATCTTGACAATAAGCTTGTGACTCCTAGTCTCTACAGCGGGAACCTCAACTGTTTTTTCACACGTCAAACCAGAAGCTCTTTCTGAGGATGAACTTTTATGCAATGAAATGGTTTTATTTGACCCAGTCTCTTTCTGAATTTCGGCAACAGTGGGCCCAGGAAAGCCTTTGCTTGATTTACGGTGGCGAGAAGTACTACCTGAGATCTTGTTGGCACACATTGACCCTGCCGTAGAGCTTCGCGCGTCCTCTCTTCCAGACAAAGATTGACTGTAGTTGTGAGACTGACTGGAACTGCTGCTCTTCTCCTCCCTTGCTGGTGTTGAAGAAGGAAGATCAGATGCACTACCTGCTGAAATTCTATGCTGACCATCTTTGCGCGTCCTAATTTGTGTTTTATTTCGATTTGTACAAACTTTGTTTGATTTGTGTTGGTTGTGTATGGTGGTGGAGCAAAGTGAACTTTTGAAAAATGCAAGGATTGATTTGAATATAAAAAAAGTTTAGTGACTGTTTTGAGAATAAAAAACGTTAAGGGACTAATTTGAGAATAAAAAAAGTTGAGGGATTGATTTGAGAATAAATATATATATATTTTTTAAAATATATTTATATATATATATATATATATATATATATATATATATATATATATATATATATATATATATATATATATATATATATATATATATGGGTTTTGTTAGGATACCCATCATAGGAGTATCCTAACAAGTGGCCCATTATTTTTAGGACAAAAATGTCTCTCGTTTCTCAAAGCAACCATATGTATGATGGGGGCAAAATTGTAATCATCAAAGAGAGAGAGAAAGTTAGTATTAAATAAGAGAGAGAGAGAGAGAGAGAGTTAGTATTAAATAAGAGAGAGAGAGAGAGAGTTAGTATTAAATAAGAGAGATCTCTCTCTCTTTGATGATTACAATTTTACCCCCATCATATAGATGGTTGCTTTGAGAAACGAGGGACATTTTTGTCCAAAAATAATGGGCCACTTGTTAAGATACTCTTGAAGGGGGTATCCTAACAAAACCCATATATATATATATATATATATATATATATATATATATATATATATATATATATATATATATATATATATTTTTTTTTAGCGACGGAAATTTCCGTCGTTAGATCCGTCGTAATTAATGTCGCCAATACATTAATTTTGACGTTCCTCTCCAACATTTAGCGACGGATTTTTGAGTTTTAGCGACGGAATGATCCGTCGATAATCCGTCACTAATTTGGTCCAAAAAATAAAACGACCATTTAAATAGCGACGGAATGATCCGTCGATATCCGTCACTAAAATGGTCCAAAAAAATAAAATGACCATTTAAATAACGAAGGAATAATCCGTCGATAATCCGTCACGAAAATGGTCCAAAAAATAAAACGACCGTTTAAATAGCGACGAAATTTTCTGTCGCTAATCCGTCGGCATAATGCTTTAAATTGGTCGTTTATTTTACCAAATTATCGACGGATTTTAAAACGTTAGCGACGGAAATTTCCGTCACTAAATCTGATTGAGAACTGTAAGTAATCCGTCGAAAAATTTAGCGACGCACGTTTTACATCGGATTTTTTACGTCTAAAATCCGTCACTAAATTGATTTAGTGACTGATTTTTGGCATTTAGTGACGGATTTTTCCGTCGGTAACTGCCGTTTTTCTTGTAGTGAAATTAAATCTTATCAAATTAGGCTTACATTTGAATTTCAGTTCTAAATTAGGCTTACAATAAATAATTATGTATATGTGATTTAAATTTGCTTTATTAATATCAAATCTTATCAAAGTTAATTGCATGAGTCATCAGGAATTAATTTATGGACATCAACTATTACATACGTGAATTAGAAATATTGAATTCTAATTTCAAATTTTAAATTATCAAATAATTTTATGATTCTGCGATATTTTAAATATGTGATTAAATTTAGACAAATCAATATTCAAATTAAATCTTATAAAATTAGGCTTAAATTTGAACTTAAGTTTCAAATTAGGCTTACATTAATTCTTATCAAATTAGGCTTACATTTGAATCAATAGCATGGTTGACGAATGAGAAGGCGCCACGTGGAATTCCACGACATAATTCCACGTGGCAGGCTGTGTACATTCAATTTTCTTCCGTTTTAATATATTATATAGATTTAATGTAATTTTGTGAATTATGCGTGTGTAAAAATCATTTATGCGGTCGGTTATTTTGGGATTCAAATTCTGTAGAAATCAAATATTTGATGTTAGCAAAAGATAATTATTCTGTGAACATCAAATTGGATTTCATAACCGACTAATCAATCAATTTAGAAATGTGATTGAATTTCAATTTCAAATAATTAAAAATATGTGATTAAATTAGAATACAAATCAATATTCAAATTAAATCTTATCAAATTAGGCTTACATTTGAATTTTAGATTCAAATTAGGATTACATTAAATAATTACTTATATGTGATTTAAATTTGCTACCAAATCTTATCAAAGGTAATTGCATGAGTCATGGGGAATTAAAATATGGACATCAACTATTACATACGTGAATTAGAAATATGAATTCTAATTTCAAATTTTAAATTGTACAATAATTTTATGATTCTGCGATATTTTAAATATATGATTAAATTTGGACAAAACAATATTCATATTAAATCTTATCAAATTAGGCTTACATTTGAATTTAAGTTTCAAATTAGGCTTACATTAAATCTTATCAAATTAGGCTTACATTTGAATCAATAGCAAGGTTGACGAATGAAAAGGCGACACGTGGTATTCCACATCATAATTCAACGTGGAAGGTTGTGTGCATTCGATTTTCTTATGTTTTAATATATTATTTAGAAGATTTGAAGTAGTTTTGTGAATTATGCGTGTGTAAAAATCATTTATGCTGCCGGTTATTTAGGGATTCAAATTTTTTCTTTAGAAATCAAATATTTGATGTTAGTAAAAGACAATTATTCTGTAGAAATCAAATTGGATTCTATAACCGACTAATCAATCAATTTAGAAATGAGATTGAATTTCAATTTCAAATAATTATAAATATGTGATTAAATTAGAATACAAATTAACATTCAAATTAAATCCTATCAAATTAGGCTTACATTTGAATTTAAGTTTCAAATTAGGCTTACATTAAATAATTACGTATATGTGATTTAAATTTGTTTTATTAATATCAAATCTTATCAAAGGTAATTACATTAGTCATGGGAGATTAAGTTATGGACAACATCTATTACATACGTGAATTAAAAATATTCAATTCTAATTTCAAATTTTAAATTGTCAAATAATTTTATGATTCTGCGATATTTTAAATATGTGATTAAATTTGGACAACTCAATATTCAAATTAAATCTTATCAAATTAGGCTTACATTAAATCTTATCAAATTAGGTTTACATTTGAATCAATAACATGGTTGATGAATGAGAAAGCGTCACGTGGAATTCCACGTCATAATTCCACGTGGCAGGGTGTGTGCATTTGATTTTCTTCTCTTTTAATATATTATATAGATTTGAAGTAGTTTTGTGAATTATGTGTGTATAAAAATCATTTATGCAGTCGGTTATTTTAGGATTCAAATTTTGTAGAAATCAAATATTTGATGTTAGGTAAAGATAATTATTCTGTGGAAATCAAATTGGATTTCATAACCGATTAATCAATCAATTTAGAAATGAGATTGAATTTTAATTTCAAATAATTAGAAATATCTAATTAAATTAGAATACAAATCAATATTCAATTTAAATCTTATCAAATTAGGCATACATTTTATTTCAGTTTCTAATTAGGCTTACATTAAAACTTATCAAATTAGACTCATATTTGAATCAATAGCATGGCTGACGAATGAGAAGGTCCCACGTGGAATTTCACATCATAATTCCACATGGCAGGATGTATGCATTCGATTTTCTTTTGTTTTAATATATTATATATATATTTGAAGTAATTTTGTGAATTATGCGTGTGTAAAAATCATTTATGCAGCCGATTATTTTGGGATTCGAATTCTGTAGAAATCAAATATTTGATGTTAGTAAAAGATAATTATTCTGTGGAAATCAAATTGGATTCAATAACCGATTAATCAATCGATTTAGAAATGAGATTGAATTTAAATTTCAAATAAATATAAATATGTGATTAAATTAGAATACAAATCAGTATTCAAATTAAATCTTATCAAATTAGGCTTACATTTGAATTTCAATTTTAAATTAGGCTTACAATAAATAATTATGTATATGTGATTTAAATTTGCTTTATTAATATCAAATCTTATCAAAGTTAATTGCATGAGTCATGAGGAATTAATTTATGGACATCAACTATTACATACGTGAATTAGAAATATTGAATTCTAATTTCAGATTTTAAATTGTCAAATAATTTTATGATTCTGCGATATTTTAAATATGTGATTAAATTTGGACAAATCAATATTCAAATTAAATCTTATAAAATTAGGCTTAAATTTGAACTTAAGTTTCAAATTAGGCTTACATTAAATCTTATCAAATTAGGCTTACATTTGAATCAATAGCATGGTTGACGAATGAGAAGGCGCCACGTGGAATACTGTTGGTGTTATGCCCTAGGCCTATGATTGATAGACTTATGTGTTGACATTATTTATTATTATATGAGATGTTTATTATTTGATTATTATATGTTTTGTATATTTGTTTATAATAATCACTGTCCCTAATTATTAAGAGAATATATTAGAATAATTGTCAATGGATAATCATGTGATGATTATATGCATAAGAGATGCACATTGAAGTTATGGGTACTTGTTAGAGAACAAGTGACTGGACATGACCCGCATGAGATTTATGTAATGGTCAAATGTCATACTTAAATCTCATACGGTTACTTCATTTATTACCTAGACCTGAGACTATCATAACCTTACATATGATGAAAGCCATGTTTGATTTTAGTCAAACGATATCTTAACACGATATCTATAAAGGCTATCATTGGCATGATCGGATTCATGATGGGAAGGATGATAAGTCAAGAAGGAGTTTGTCCCTCGGAAGAGAGATGTTATGCTTGGGCCCCTCGATGAGTGATAATGATGAAAGTGTATGGCCGTACCCCAATATGATTGGAATTATCATTATACTCAAGAATCGAGAAAGCATTGAACAATAACAAGTCGACAAGGACCATGACTTGTGTTCAATATAACATCGTGAGACAAAAAGGGATAAATGGAAGTACACCGTTGGAAACGTGAACTCTTACGTTGCATCATTTGGGTAGACATAATGGCTTGCTAGAGTCCGCTTATGTCTTATGAGGTTCGATATGATCGATCTCATTGCCAACATGATGTAATCCTATTGGGTCACACACAACTAGAATGAATTGGTTAAACCGGAGGAAGAATGATTGAGAGACACGTAAACCGGCTACTTATGTCACGCGACATATCAAGCCAATGGCTTGATATACCGCGCGACATAATAGGCCAATACGCGGTATTGACAGCCTGTCTCTCCTAATACGATTAGAAGAGGTATTTACACTATTTTAGTATAAATACAAGGGCTCTGTCAGACCTAATAGCCTAGCCGAAATTTTAAAGCAAAATTCACAATCAAATTCTCTCAATATTCTTCAAGGTTTAGATCTAGCAATCAACAAGAAATTGTTCTTGGATTCATTCGAAGGTGTGGATACCAAAAGAGGGTCTTCGCTCGTTCATTGATCAAGACCTAGAGTTCAAGCAAGTTGAAGAACGAAGTTTGTGATTCAATATCACATAATCAAATCGTTCGATAGCTCAAGACCGGAAAGCGTTTCAAGGTTGATTTAATTCTATTTCATTGATATTCAAAATAATTGTATAGAACGGATCCTAGGGCTTCTTGGGTTTTATGTTTTTAATGCTTAATTCCGCTGCGCATGGACCCGTAAAACCCAACAGTGGTATCAGAGCCCCGTTCGTATGATTAAGTTTGAATTAACATGCTAGGTTTAAGATATAAATTGTTTATATGCTTATTGCATGTTTTGTATGTGATAGAATTTAATTGTTTATGTGAAACAATGTGAAAATCGTTTTCAATTTATGCGCGAATTAAATACGTAAAAAGGCCGTTTTTATGTGATTTAATTGGCCGTAATCTGTATTGGTTCGAATCGGAAATCTCGTAATTCGGCCGCCTATGTCGTGCGACATATCGAGCCATGTGGAATTCAGGTTAACTGGCATGTTAGGTCGCGCGACATATTAAGCCTATGGTTGATGTTGTCACGCGACATAACAAGCCAAAACCGGCGTAATCTGTTTGTTCAAATTTTACGCTATTCTATGATTGTGTTTACAATCGATATGTTAATATGAAAACTCGGATGTTATAAAATTGAGTTTATAAGTCCGCGATAGATTGATTCATTGATATACATGATTAATTGATTAAAATATGATTTTAATAATTATTGCAATGTGTATGAAAAACTGGATGTTATAAAATTGAGTTTATAAGTCCATGCTAGATTGATTCATTGTTTATGCATGCTTAATTAATTTAAATG
This sequence comes from Adenophora triphylla var. japonica, assembly GCA_022495995.1. Lineage (NCBI taxonomy): Eukaryota > Viridiplantae > Streptophyta > Magnoliopsida > Asterales > Campanulaceae > Adenophora > Adenophora triphylla. The sequence continues at coordinate 452,316 of JAFEMH010001351.1, read as the reverse complement.
TGTTTTATTAATTGTTGCGATGCATGAATTATTTGTTCTTAATTGTTAAGAATTATTAAATTAGATGTTTAGTTGAAACATGATATTTAGTTTCCTAATATGTTTAGATTTAGACATTGTAAATTTTGGATCTTATGATTGTTTATGGAAACAAGTCATAAATACGCGAAATTTAAAAGGAAACCGATTGTTTATAAAAGGTAAGGATTATGTTGCCTAATCGAGTTGATTTCTAATTATGCATGTCTAGGAGAGTTGGTCTAAGGAAGAGTTGGTACTTAAGAAGTCCTTGCGGCTCACCTATCTTCCCGGGAACTTACCCGGTGCATGATTTTTGACTATCTTTACGATGTGCTTATAATCTACCTTTAAAGAACCTTCATTTAACTTTTAAGTTCTTTATGCCAATTCATGATTAAAAACACTTGAGACCATTCGGATAGTTTTGGGTGGGCTTGCCATAGCAAGGTGCTTTGATTCTATTCGAATGCGAGCAAGATGAGGAAATGGTGGTTCCTATACGTTTTAAAGTGAATGAACTTAATTGGGTTATCAAAATGGTTTTGGACCCAAGGCATAAGATGAGATTAAAATATGCCTAGACATATAATGTCTTGAATTGATCTCATAAAAGATCTAAGAGTCATATATGTGATATGATTGATGTTTTCTACCTAATTAATTTAATTTTGAGCGGTTTGCCATAGCAAACTTGAAATTGAATTAAAGTTGGATCTTAGCCCATTAAATGTATATTATGCTTATTTGCATTTGAAGGTGTATAATTTAGTGGGAGCATTTATTTAAATGCACTATACTTCTCATATGATATGTTTACTTATATGTGTTCATATTTTATGTATATCTTTTTGTAGAATAAATGGCATCAAACAATAATCACTTTTCACTGCGATCTGTCCTTGAGAAGGAAAAATTGGAAGAGAATGGTACAAACTATATGGATTGGATCCGTAGTTTGAGAATTGTTCTCAAACAAGAGGAGAAACTGTACGTTCACCGAACCTATTCCACCGAACTCGCCGCCAATGCCGCTAGGGCAATAAGGGAACAATATACGAAGCACAAGCGTGACTCTACAGATGTTAGTTGCCTTATGCTCTCCGCCATGTGCAAGAGTCTTCGAAGAATCTTGAGCACTTGGGGACAATCGACTTAAACAATCGGTGATGGAAATGTTCCAAATTCAAGCTAGGCAAGAAAGGTACAACACGGTTGCATCCTTGACCTCATGCAAGATGAGTGAAGGACAAGCTGTTGGTCCCCATGCTCTCAAGTTAAAGGGCCACATTGAGCATCTTGAAAGGCTCGGTTTTCCAATTAGCCAAGAGTTGGCTACCGACATAATACTGAATTCATTACCTAAAAGTTTTAGTCATTTCATAATGCACTATAACATGGGTGGAATGAATAGAAACCTTTCCGAGTTAGTTCAAATGTTGACTACTGCGGAAACCAACATTGTCGAGAAGAAGACCGATCAAGTGCTAATGGTTAACAAGGGAAAGGGTTCAAGGGTAAAGGAAAAGCAAAGGTTGCTAATCCTAAGGCAAAGGTTGCCAAGCCCAAAGAGGCCTCCAAGCCTAAAGAGGCTAAGCCTAAGTCCCAAGAGGACGCAATCTGCTTCGATTGCAATGAGATTGGACATTGGAGGAGAAATTGCGCAAAATACAAGGAAGCAACGCGAAGAAGAGCAAAGGAGTTGCTTCAACTTCAGGTATCTTTGTTATAGATATATTCCTATCTACTTCTAGTTCTTGGGTATTGGATACCGGATGTGGAACTCACATTTGTTTAAATGTGCAGGGTCTAAAAACGAGAAGGATGCTTAAGGAAGGTGAAGTGGACCTACGTGTGGGGAATGGAGCAAGAGTTCTTTGCATTAGCCGTAGGAACTTATGAAGTTACTTTACCTAGTGGACTAATACTTGTTTTGAACAATTGTTATTACGTTCCCAGCCTTTAAGTAGGAATATTATTTCGATTTCATGTTTGGATAATGAAGGTTTTAATTTTCTTATATGTGATAAGAAATTTTCTATTTACAAGAGTGATATGCATTATTGTATTTGCTTTCATTCAATGGCCTTTATATTCTTGATGTTGAAAAACGCGATAATGATGTCTATAACATTAACAAGAAATCTAAACCCAATGATGTAAACCACACTTACTTATGGCATTGTCGTCTTGGCCATATAAACGAGAAACGCATTTCTAAACTCCACAAAGATGGATTTTTGGACTCACATGATTATGAATCATATGAGACATGCGAATCTTGTTTACTTGGCAAGATGACCAAGGACCCATTTACCAAAACCGGTGAAAGGGCGGGCGACTTATTAGGACTCATACATACCGATGTATGTGGGCCTATGAGTAGCGATGCTAGGGGAGGATTTCGGTACTTCATAACATTCACCGATGATTATAGTAGATTTGGATATGTTTATCTAATGAAACATAAGAGTGAATCGTTTGAGATATTTCGAATATTTCAAAATGAGGTGCAAAATCAACTTGGCAAAACTATTAAGGTACTTCGATCCGATCGAGGTGGTGAATATTTGAGCCAAGAATTTGACGATCATCTTAAGAGTTGTGGAATCGTTTCGAACTCTCTCCACCCGAACACCACAATGGAATGGTGTGTACGAAAGGAGGAATAGAACTTTGTTGGACATGGTTCGTTCCATGATGAGTCAAGTTGAGCTTCCTTTATCCTTTTGGGGACATGCACTAGAAAGCTGCTTTCACTATAAACGAGTTCCTACCAAATCGGTTCAAAAGACCCCATATGAGATGTGGCATGGAAGAAAACCTAGTTTGTCTTTCATGAAGATTTGGGGTTGTGATGCATATGTCAAGAAGTTAACTTCGACAAGCTAGCACCTAAATACGATAAATGTGTTTTTGTGGGATATCCTAAGGAAACCAAAGGATACTATTTCTACAACCGAAACGAGAACAAAGTGTTTGTTGCTCGAAATGGTACTTTCTTAGAAAAGGAGTTTCTTCGCAAAGGAACCAAATGGGAGTAAAATAGATCTCGAAGAAGTTCGAGAACCCGAAAACAACATTGAACCAATGGTAGAAACCGAACCAAGTTCACAAACCGTTGTGGAACCGGTTCAAGATGCACAAGTTCCTCGCCGAAGTGGTAGATCACGATCCGAACCCGAGAGATATGGATTTCTTGTTACGGAAAGTGATGAAGTGGAGTTAATCGAAAATGATGAACCCACTTGCTATCAAGAAGCGATGTCCGCTCCGGATTCGGAAAAATGGCAAGAAGCCATGAAGTCCGAATTACAATCCATGGCCGATAATCAAGTTTGGAACTTGATTGATCCACCCGAAGGTGTAAAAACCATAGGGTGCAAATGGGTTTTCAAGAAGAAGACCGACATGGATGGGAAGGTGCACACCTATAAGGCTAGGCTAGTAGCTAAGGGATATAGGCGATTCATGGCATAGACTATGATGAAACCTTTTCGCCGTAGCTATGCTTAAGTCTATTAGAATTTTACTTGCCATAGCCGCATATTATGACTAGGAGATATGGCAAATGGATGTCAAACCAGCTTTCCTTAATGGGAAGTTACTTGAGGATGTATACATGATACAACCTGAAGGTTTTGTCCCCGTAAAATTCTAACAAGGTGTGTAAGTTGCGTAAATCCATTTATGGATTGAAGCAAGCTTCAAGGAGTTGGAATCTACGTTTTGATGAAGCAATCAAGGAGTTTGGTTTTATCAAGAACGAAGATGAACCTTGTGTATACAAGAAAATTAGTGGGAGCGTAGCACTATTTTTAGTGTTGTATGTCGACGATATCTTACTCATTGGAAATGACGTTCCAGCACTAGAGACTGTCAAGTCTTGGTTGGGAAAGTGCTTTTCAATGAAAGATATGGGCGAAGCCGCATATATCCTTGGTATCAAGATCTATAGAGATAGATCCAAGAGGATGATTGGTTTAAGTCAAAGTACTTACATTGACAAAGTCCTTAGAAGATTCCAAATGGAAAATTCTAAAAGAGGGAATTTGCCAATGTTGCATGGTATATCTCTTAGCAAGAATCAATGTCCAAAGACTAATGATGAGCGAAAGAGAATGAATGGTATTCCATATGCTTCGGCAATTGGGTCTATCATGTATGCTATGTTATGTACTAGACCCGATGTCTCGTGTGCTCTAAGCATGACGAGTAGGTACCAATCCGATCCCGGTGAACCACATTGGATAGCGAGTCAAGAATATCCTTAAGTACTTACGAAGAACTAAGGATGCATTCTTGGTCTTTGGAGGAATGGAAGAAGATCTTGTAGTCAAAGGCTACACGGATGCTAGCTTCCAAACCGACAAAGATGATTTCGAATCGCGATCTGGATTTTTGTTTATGCTTAATGGAGGCACCGTGAGTTGGAAAAGTTCCAAGCAAAGTACCGTCGCCGATTCTACAACCGAAGCCGAGTACATAGCGGCATCCGATGCGGCTAAGGAAGCAGCTTTGGATCAAGAAGTTCATTAGTGATTTGGAAGTCGTTCCAAGCATCATAGATCCTATTGAACTTTACGTGATAACAATGGTGCCATTGCACAAGCAAAGGAACCAAGATCACACCAGAGATCCAAACACATACTTCGACGTTTCCACATTATCCGTGAGATATGTGAAAGGGAAGACGTTAAGATATGCGAGTAGACATCGATGACAACGTGGCAGACCCACTAACTAAGGCTCTCTCACAAGCTAAACATGATGGTCATGTTAGGTCCATGGGTATTCGATACATGGTAGATTGGGCCTAGTGCAAGTGGGAGACTGTTGGTGTTATGCCCTAGGCCTATGATTGATAGACTTATGTGTTGACATTATTTATTATTATATGAGATGTTTATTATTTGATTATTATATGTTTTGTATATTTGTTTATAATAATCACTGTCCCTAATTATTAAGAGAATAGATTAGAATAATTGTCAATGGATAATCATGTGATGATTATATGCATAAGAGATGCACATTGAAGTTATGGGTACTTGTTAGAGAACAAGTGACTGGACATGACCCGCATGAGATTTATGTAATGGTCAAATGTCATACTTAAATCTCATACGGTTACTTCATTTATTACCTAGACTCCGAGACTATCATAACCTTACATATGATGAAAGCCATGTTTGATTTTAGTCAAACGATATCTTAACACGATATCTATAAAGGCTATCATTGGCATGATCGGATTCATGATGGGAAGGATGATAAGTCAAGAAGGAGTTTGTCCCTCGGAAGAGAGATGTTATGCTTGGGCCCCTCGATGAGTGATAATGATGAAAGTGTATGGCCGTACCCCAATATGATTGGAATTATCATTATACTCAAGAATCGAGAAAGCATTGAACAATAACAAGTCGACAAGGACCATGACTTGTGTTCAATATAACATCGTGAGACAAAAAGGGATAAATGGAAGTACACCGTTGGAAACGTGAACTCTTACGTTGCATCATTTGGGTAGACATAATGGCTTGCTAGAGTCCGCTTATGTCTTATGAGGTTCGATATGATCGATCTCATTGCCAACATGATGTAATCCTATTGGGTCACACACAACTAGAATGAATTGGTTAAACCGGAGGAAGAATGATTGAGAGACACGTAAAGCGGCTACTTATGTCACGCGACATATCAAGCCAATGGCTTGATATACCGCGCGACATAATAGGCCAATACGCGTATTGATGTACTGTCTCTCCTAATACAATTAGAAGAGGTATTTACACTATTTTAGTATAAATACAAGGGCTCTGTCAGACCTAATAGCCTAGCCGAAATTTTAAAGCAAAATTCACAATCAAATTCTCTCAATATTCTTCAAGGTTTAGATCTAGCAATCAACAAGAAATTGTTCTTGGATTCATTCGAAGGTGTGGATACCAAAAGAGGGTCTTCGCTCGTTCATTGATCAAGACCTAGAGTTCAAGCAAGTTGAAGAACGAAGTTTGTGATTCAATATCACATAATCAAATCGTTCGATAGCTCAAGACCGGAAAGCGTTTCAAGGTTGGTTTAATTCTATTTCATTGATATTCAAAATAATTGTATAGAACGGATCCTAGGGCTTCTTGGGTTTTATGTTTTTAATGCTTAATTCCGCTGCGCATGGACCCGTAAAACCCAACATTTCACGACATAATTCTACGTGGCAGGCTGTGTGCAATCAATTTTCTTCCGTTTTAATATATTATATAGATTTAATGTAGTTTTGTGAATTATGCGTGTGTAAAAATCATTTATGCAGTCGATTATTTTGGGATTCAAATTCTGTAGAAATCAAATATTTGATGTTAGTAAAAGATAATTATTCTGTGAACATCAAATTGGATTCCATAACCGACTAATCAATCAATTTAGAAATGTGATTGAATTTCAATTTCAAATAATTAAAAATATGTGATTAAATTAGAATAGAAATCAATATTCAAATTAAATCTTATCAAATTAGGCTTACATTTGAATTTCAGATTCAAATTAGGATTACATTAAATAATTACTTATATGTGATTTAAATTTGCTTTATTAATACCAAATCTTATCAAAGGTAATTGCATGAGTCATGGGGAATTAATTTATGGACATCATCTATTACATACGTGAATTAGAAATATTGAATTCTAATTTCAAATTTTAAATTGTACAATAATTTTATGATTCTGCGATATTTTAAATATGTGATTAAGGCACACTCATCATCTCCTAGGTTCGATTCATCAATGTCTTTGGACAATTGCACAAGGTCTTGAGATACTTTGAGAGCACTCGCAAGAGCCATTAAGTTTGATCTGCTAGCCTCTTGTACCCCAAGATTTAATTCAAAATTTGTCAAAATACGTAGGATGGTATCAAGTCCAACAGTTTGGACATCCTGAGTCTCTTCAATCCCAGAGATTTTCATGTTAGACTTTTCAGGGAGGGTTCTAAGTACTTTGCTAACAAGTCTCGCATTGGAAATAGATTCACCCAATGAAAAAGATTCATTAGAGATGTACAATATCTTAGCAGAGTACTCTTTTATTGTTTCATTTTCTCCCATTCTTAAAGTTTCAAATTTCGACATCAAAGTTCTTAACTTAGTTTTCCTAACACTAGCCGGTCCTTCACAATGAAGTTGAAGTATGTCCCACGCGGTTTTGGCAACCGTTTGAGTTGAGAATAAACTGTACATATGAGAATCCACATGGTCTGAGATTGCTCCCATTGCTTTAGCATTATAATTGGCCAATGCGATTTTCTTAAGAGTCCAAGTTTCTATGGGTTTAGGACCATAGTTTCTCTCTTCCTTGCCATCAGACGTGGCTGGGGTAAGTTCAATTACGGGTGCAGTATAGCCATTAACGAGGCTTATCCACACACGATGATCAATATACTTTATATGCGTAATCATTTTCGCTTTCCAAATGGTATAGTTCGAACCATTTAGAGTTGGCGGTTTATTACGATTATGTTGACAGTCCATCTTGGCTACTTTCAAGGATCGATATCAGTTGAGTCGAGAGTAGGCTCTGATACCAATTGAAAGTCTTGTAGCTAGGACTGTTTACAGTTGTGGATAGACTTGTGTGTACAGTTGTGCTCACAAGTGTCAACACAACAAGCTTAACAACTAATTTCCAGAAAAAGTAAAAAGAAATAATAGAATATAAATGCAGCGGAATTAAACTTCAGCAAAAAACTTCTTGCTGGAAACTTTTTATAAAACTATAACTTGTTTTGAACACAAGATGTATAACAAACACTTACAATGAAAAGTAAATGAAATACAAAAGATCAAACTATGTTCAAGATTATGAACTCTATCAAACACTAAACAACATTGATACACACTATCGATTTCAAGGTACAAACACAGTTCACTCAATGATATATCACTCAATGAAGCTTGGTGTAATTCTCTGAAAATCCGTGTTGAATGAAGGGGATGCCGTCTTTCTTTTATAAGCCATTGACTTCTAGTTTGGCAAGAAGTCAATTATTCATTGACATCCGAAATATTAGGTGCCATCCCTTATCTTCTTCAATCTTTCCTTCCTTGATAGTTACCTAAATAAATCAAAATACTAACTAAAAATATCCGGTTAATTTGTTAGTCAAATATTCACAATTAAACCTACTCTATTTATGTACTAAGATTACATTAATTTAAATATTCAAAATACAAAGATATTAGGAAATAATATGGAGTATTTTCATACTTTTTCAGTCTTGTACACTCGTCAAGAGTACTACTATTCAAAGGCATAATGTAAATGATTTTGTTTGTATGGCTATGTTTTTTTTTAATAAAATATAAAAATCCATCATTTTTTAGAGTCGAGAAATGACAAGAACATGTTGTTGAGGTTCATTTTGGTGATACCGTGGCTGATCCCTGTTGACTTCGCTTGACTTCTTGCTATATGTTGGTTGTTTCTCTGAAATGGTCAAAGTCTTGGCCATTTCCCTTAATTGGAACTTTAGAATTTTGCCAGTTGAAGTCTTGGGCAATTCTTTAACAAACTCCACCTTCTTAGGAACCATAAATTTGGGCAAATTCGTCCCACAATGAGTCAAAATATCGACCTCGGTAGCTGTGGTTGCGGATTTCAAGGTGATGAACGCACACGGGCTCTCCCCCCACCGTGGGTGGGGCATTGCCACTACCGCCGCTTCGAGTATACTAGGATGTTTGTATAGGATGGACTCAACTTCCACACTGCTTATGTTTTCTCCACCTGAAATGATTACGTCTTTGGACCGGTCCTTGATTTCTAGGTACCCGTCGGGGTGTATGACCCCGACGTCCCCCGTGGCGAACCAACCGTGACGGAACGCGCTTGCGGTGGCCTCCTCATCTTTCAAGTACCCTTTCATGAGGCTACTTCCGCGCAGGACGATTTCACCCATTGTCACACCGTCACGTGGCACGCTTTCCATTGTTTTCATGTTCTTCACGTCCACGTCCGCCAGAGTGAGTATGCTGACGCCCTGGCGGGCCTTGAGCCTCGAACGGCGATCTCTAGGTAACTGGTTCCACTTGGCCTGCCACTCACATACGAGTGCAGGCCCAGTGGCCTCAGTTAGGCCATAGGCGTGCATGACGTGGAATCCAAGCGCTTCTATCTTCTCCAAGAGGGGCGCTGGCGGTGGGGCCCCTCCTGTGAGTATGTTAACATGTGTCGTAATTTCGCGACGCTCGTGTGGCTCTGCCTCTAGAAGTATGTTGAAAACAATTGGCGCGCAACACATATGAGTCACCTTGTGCAACTCGATGCTAGTGTACATTTCTTGAGCCGTGGTGTTGCGAATACACACATTGGTGCCACCTCTTGCCGCCACGCCCCATGTGAAGGTCCAACCGTTACAATGGAACATGGGGAGCGACCATAAATACACCGGCTCGGTCCTCATTTCCCACCCTTGAATCAAGCTCATCGTGCTCAAGAACGCCCCTCGATGACTATACACCACCCCCTTCGGGGCAGACGTGGTCCCGGACGTATAGTTCAGTGCAATCGGGTCCCACTCATCGTTGAGCTCTTCTCCCGGGTAATCTTGATGCCCGAGGCTGACGAGTTGCTCGTATTCAAGCTTACCGAGGCGGATGTTTGTGGGGAGTCAATGTCGTCGATGATAATGACTAGCGGCATAGAAGACCGATCTGTAGTTGTCGAAGTCTCGTCGGCAAGCATTTGGAGTGCCTCCGATGCAACGGTAACATACTCGTAGTCGACGAAGAAGACCTTTGCCTCAGAGTGGCGGAGAATGGTGGCTATGTTTTTAGCATCTAGCCTTGTGTTGATGGCGTTTAGCACTGCCCCGGCCATGGGCACAGCAAAGTGCATCTCATACAATGCTGGTATGTTTGGTGCCAACACTGATACCTATACAATTATCAACCAATTAGAACTTTAATATCAAGGTAATGATATGCAAAATCTTTAAAAAAAAAAAAAAAAAACTAGTTTTTCCTAAACGTAAATAATAGGGAAAATATTTGTTTATGTCTTTAACTCGTTTTCTCCATTAGTTAAAACTCACAACACAACTCTTAGTCAGAAATTGAAGGGAGGAAGAGAGAAACACGTACCACATCATTTTTAGCAATGTTGAGAGATCGAAGGGAGGAAGCAAGACGGCAACACCGCTCGTAGGTTTGCTCCCAAGTGAAGTGAACTCCGGCGTAGATGACGGAGGTGCGTTTGGCATAAACCATAGAGGCTCTTTTCAAGAAAGTGAGAGGAGTTAGAGGTACATAATTTGCTTGGCATTTTGGTAGTCTATCCATTATAAGATTCACAAGCTTACTTTCTTCAGGGTATATTTGTTTGAAGAGAGAGAGAGATCTAGAGATAGATGTAGAGAGATTTAGAGAGAGAGAGAGAGTTATAACTTGTACTAGTATATTGGAGTGTGGGGAAAAGGATAGAGAGGAGGGAAGGTATATATAGTGGATAGAGGGGGAGAGATGGATTTGGAATTCCTCCTGTTCTCGATCGTGTTTCCTGCGACGACGCTCCTATTTCCTGTCTGTCAAAAAATAAATGAGTGCGTCTGGGGAGAAACGCTTTTCTCCATCGCGTATGGAGAAACGGGGCTTATTATGTTGCGCGACGTAAGTATCCAGTTTCTGGATATCCTTTACAAAGCTTCTGGATATCCAGAAGCTTTGAAATGGATAACTTGTAAGCTTTGTAAAGAGATATTCGAAACCAAGTATTTTTCCGGATATCCTTACAAAGCTCTCTGATATTCGAAGCTTTGAAATGGATATCCAAACTTTGTAAAGGATATCCGGAAAAAATATTTGGTTTCACGGATATCCTTTTCAAGCTTTCCTCGGCTATCCTTTCAAAGCTTCTTCGAGATATCCAAGGCGATGAAGTGATATCCAGTTTTTGTGGCTAGGTATGTCGCACGACATAACAAGCCCCGTTTCTCCATAAGCGACGGAGAAACGCGTTTCTCCCCAGATTTTGTGAAAATAAATTAGGTAACGTAAAAATTTATTATAAAATATAAAACATTTTTTATTAAATGTAATGTAAAGTATTTAGTAATGCACGTAAAAATGTAAAATTTCGGAAATATGTAGATATACTTTACGAATAGTACAAAATGTTTGCACTTTATCATTAGAATTTTACTTTATATAATACTCCCTTTTGTAACAAAATGATAATCTCATTTGAATTTTCAAAAAATTTAAGATTATATTATATAGTTAGGAAATTAAGTGATTTTGAAACCTTAATTGTGAATGTGAGACAATTTTTTTGGAATAAACAAAAAGAAAAAATGAGACTATCATTTTGAGACATAAAAATTACTTTATTTTTTAACATTACACAATAATCATTTTTTTTTTACGAAGCAGCGTGCAGCGCGTCGATATCCCGCCAAGTTCCAAATCCGGGGAGTGAGATGGGGTTTAGGTGGAAGTTGTTAATAGTGAAATTGATATGATATTGCACACTTGAGAAACAACACATTGTTTATTGTGTGTGAGTGTGTGTGTGAACGAATTCTTTTGAATTAAATAAGAATTTTTTTTTCTTCACATTATTATTATTATTTTTATCAGATTTGTATTTTTTTTACTCACTGTTTCGTCGTTGTATATTTTATCTTTTGTGGTTGGGGTTGTTTTGGAATAAGATTTCAATATAACCTTGGAGCGAGCTCATGCAAGATATAAGGGTAGTTGCTAATTTGGAAATTAAAGATCCTAATTTGGAAATTAAAGATACGAGGGGAATGAATTGACAAAATGTATGAGTCATACAAAAAAATTAGGATACATTTAAATAATTCATTCGGGCAAGGCACAATGGGTTGAGTTTAATGAAAAATATACATGACTTTTAAATACAACATTGAGAATTAGCTTCCACACCTATACTTGTCGTATCATTCCCGACATAGTCCTCCGATCATGGAATGATGAAACTCGTCCTATTACGAGGATGGCCAGGAAATATGCTTAGGTCGACCAAGGACCATGACTCCCATGTTCAAGGCCAACCAAACTGATGAACCGACAAAAGGAGTGGACTTTTCTATTTTTGACCATATTTCATACTCGACATAATAACTATGTCAAGCAACAAATATGTTGTGACTATGTCGACGAGCATGGCTTGCCCGACATAGTCGAGAGTACAGTTCTAATTCTAGTCCAACACGGACACCACATAATTAGGATATACTCCCTCCGTCCCACGTAAATGCGGACTTATTTTCATTTTGGTCTGTCCCACGTAAATGTGGACTGCCCAAAATGAAAACAAATACTCCCTCCGTCCCACGTCATTGTGGACTATTTTTTCGGGCACGATAATTAAGAAATATTATTAAGATAATAAAAATGTGTGGTAGGAAATGAAGAGAGAGAATGAGTGGAGTTGGTTGAATAAATTGTGTGACAGGAAATGAAGAGAGAGAATGAGTGGGTGGGGTAGGGTGAATATAAAATAATAAATTTACTTCCATTTTAGGCAGTTTGCATTCACGTGGGACGGACCAAAATGGAAATAAGTTCACAATGACGTGGGACGGAGGGAGTATTAACTATTCCTCCCACTCATTCTCTCTCCTACTTCACTTTTACACTCACAACATTCTCTCTCCTAACTATTCCTCCCACTCATTCTCTCTCCTATTTAATTTTTCATACTCACAAACACCTCCTCCACCTATTTCTCTCTCCTACTTTTCTTTAATTCTCACACTCAAAAAGTTGGTTTGTATTTACGTGGGACAGAGGGAGTAAGTAGCATTCAACTCCTTGTTCTATTCCAACTTTCCATCCAAGGCAAGAAACTGTCTGTTACAACTATATATACACGCATAAATCACGAATTTCTATTGATTTGTTCTCATAAAATATCAATACTTACTCTCACGCCGGAGAAATTTCGCCGGTGAAGCCCCGATTTAATTAACGTGTTTGTTTATCTTTTTTAATCTATTCAAGTCAACGTGATATATTCGAACCACTGAATTTGAGCTGATCCGACGTTTTTGGTATCATCACTCACAAATATGAACAGTCGAAATTGAAGTAAATTGTGCGAAATCGATGACACGTCGGATGCACAACAGTCCGGTCGACTACAGCTCCGCATTAGTTTGTAAAATATAAAAGTTTGATATTTACTACGAAAATCATATACTCCCTTCGTCCCAGACCAAGGGTGTATGGGGTGAATTTCACGCTTCTTAAGAAATTTTTTAAAAAATGAATAAAAGTCAAATGTGGGATAGGGAATAGTAGTTAAATGTGTGGTAGGGAATAGGAGAAAGAATGTAAAAGTTAAATGTGTGGTAGGGAATAGGGTATGTAAAAGTTAAAAATATTTAATAGGAGAGAGAATGAGTGGGAGAAATAGTAAGTTAATGATTGATTTTTTTATAAATATGTTAACTTTATAAGGATATAATGAATAGTTTTTTTGTAAATATGTGGAGATGATATGGGTATAAATATATGAAAAACTTTCCATTTAAGGAAATGAACTCTTGGTCTGGGACGGACCAAAAGGAAAAGATGAACCCTTGATCTGGGACGGAGAGAGTATTATCTTAGTTTCAGAGTATCATTTTTGGTCTGTTTCATATTAATATTTGTAGTTTGCTTTATTTCTAAAATGGATAATGAGATACAATTGTTACACTCACAATAACAGCACACTTACAATTTTTTACCAACTTTCTCTTTCCTAATTTATATTTGATACTCGTAACATTATATTTTTCTTAATAATCGTGTATACTCAAACTTATTGTAGAACTGAGTGAGTATATGTTTTCAATTTTGTCACTTTACTTTCTAAAGAAAGTACACTAGATAATACTTTCACCCTCATTTGAGTCCGAATTTATACTTCATCATCATGAAATTTTCCCCATTTACTTAAATTTCTTAATTTGCCACTTCTTCGAAAAAATTACTACCATCATCAAGATTGAAATGGACGAATAAAAAGGCAAACACCACGCACCCCGGATCACCTTTATCACCCGCCTCCAATTAGTTCTATTGTATTCATCAAACATAAACAAAAAGGTAACAAATGAAAAAAAAAAAAAAGGTCATGCAATGTTCTAATTACATTATAGATGGTTGAGAATAAATCTTGATACAAATGACGCAACCTAAGCTGCAAATTAGATATAATGAAATGTTAAATAACAAATTACCATTCACTCACTCTCTAGATTTGGAGTTCTAATATTATAAACTTGATGAGCCCACACCTTTAAAACCGGACCCTAGATCGCTTTAATACGAAGTTGTCCTCCAAATCAGACTAAGCCGATGCATTCAGACCGCAAAGCGCCTTAGGTTATATCATTCTAAGGAATTCAAAGCCTTATTCTCTGTTTATAACTACTCAGATATCTCATTTTCAAAATCAAGGGTCTGAGCCAAAATCAAGTTTGGCTTGATCTCTAACGGTATTCTTATTTTTGTAGTGTTAACAAGGGGTTAGATCATCCAAAGGCTGTTATTCTTCTGCAACCCAAAATTTTTAGCGTCATCAGGTCTTATACCCATATTCTAATTTAGTTAGACATCTCAAATCGAAACTTATGAATGTAGCCACAATAAACTATCAATACGGGAAAGTTTTACCACTTTTGTGATCCGATTAAAATGAATAAAAATGAACCCCGAACCCGATTAGTCCCACCCAGAAATTAACTGTTTTGATTATATATTATCTTGTCCTTTTTAGATAAATAATATTATATGTATGTGAGATAAACAATTAGTAAACTGATTTGATATATTCTTTTAAACGAAATTTTGGTGAAAATCCATAAAATAATTAGTACCTACCCATTTTTGTTTTAAGTGAGATTCTAAGAAAATTGAGATTTAAATATTTTAGTAAAACAAGTCAATTAAAACGCTTAATGATTTCACCATATCTCATCTTTGTATAATTTATTATTTGATGATGGATAGTTTAAAAAATTCTCTAAAAAAATTAAACATTTATGTTAGGATAATTTTGTTTTTTGATTAATTTTGTAAAAAATAAACATTATATATATATACTCCCTCCGTCCCATGATAATAAGGAAAATTTCCTTTTTGGGCGTCCCACAATAATATATAACTTTCCTAAAATGGAAAGGAATCTTTACTATTCCCTCCACTCATTCTCTCTCCTACATTATTTTAATACTCACATCACCATTATAATTTACTATTCTCTCCACTCATTCTCTCTCCTATTTTATTTTCACACTCACAACACTTTCAATATAATATTTCCTCCTTAATTTTTCTCGAAAACCCAAAAGTCCCTAAAATTGTGGGACGGAGGGAGTATATGTAGGTGCTCAAATGAGAACCGTGAGAACCACTTGTATACACTTGTTTACAGTAGATACTTAGCTCCTGTATACATATACAGTCTACTGTATATGTATACAGTAGTTAAGTATCTATTGTATACAAGTGTATAACCACACGTATACACTTGTATACAATAGCTAAGTATCTACTGTATATGTATACAGTCTATTGTATATGTATACAGTAGCTAAATATCTACTGTATACAAGTGTATACAAGTGGTTCTCACGGTTCTCATTTTAAACGGTTCTCATTGGAGCGTGACCCTATATATATATATACTAGGCTACTACCCGTGCGATGCACGATTTTTTAAATTTTGTTATTTGAAATATAAAATATTTATTTTTATGGATATTTAAGTGATTTTAATAAAATAAATACTTAAATTTTTTTATGATCTTATTATACTGAGTTTAAATATGAATTAGAACTTGTTGTTTGAAAGTAAGATATATTAATTTCTCAAAAAAATGGGCAATTATCATGTATTTTTTAACAATAAAGACACGTTCATATAGAATGAATGAGTATTAAAAAGTCATATCTTAGAAAAAATATAAAAAAGTCTTACCGTAAATATAACAATAAAAATAAAATTTTGTTTGTTTCATAATAAAAGAAAAATATTGGATAAGTTATTTTAACATAAAAATATGATGCCAATAGAAAAATAGTAGGTCTGCTGAGAAACGCGTTTCTCCATAACTATGGAGAAACGTGTTTTTAATAGCCAGAAGCTATGCGTTTGATAACCAGAAAAAAATTTCTGGATATCAGTCTCAAAGGGTTCTGGATATTCAGAAGCTTTGGAACGGATATTCAGAAGCCTTTGGGACGGATATCCAGAAAAAATAGATTTGAAGCCAAATCCAAGGCCAAGACCAGAAATTGCTTATTGAAGGTTTCTGGATATCCAGAAACCTTCAAATGTATATCCAGAAACCATCAAATGAATATCCAGAAACATTTTGAAAGTTTCTGGATATTCATTTTGAAGGTTTCTGGATATCACTTTCATAAGCTTCTGAATATCCAGAAGCCTTGGCCTGCAATGTCGCACGACAAGTCGGGCCCCGTTTCTTCATAAGTTATGGAGAAACGCATTTCTCCCCAGATTTTAGCATAGAAAAATGGTTAAATAGGGAGTTTTGAATGTTTGGTGAGGCAAATATGTAGTTTAAACCGGAATATAAGAAGTAGCATTTTCAAATTGAAAAAATAAAAGATTATTCATGAATATTAAAAATGAGAAATTTTATTTTTAAATGTTACATATTTAATGAACACCACATTAACCTCTAAAATTGATTTTTTTAAATTGAATATTATTAGGTGTATGTAAATTGGTTAAGTTGAATAATTAAAAGAAAATAACTGAAATTAATTAATTATTCAATATGCAATTATATTTATTTGAGCATGTAAATTAGTTAAATTGAATAACTTAAGTAAAATGAGAGGGAGTATTGGTATGAGAAACAATAATTAATATGGATGAATAAATATTTTAAACTAATTAATTAAAGCTGAGTAATTAATTGAATTAATGAGTGATGATGTCAATATGTATTTTGGAGGGAAATTTTTTCACCAGAAGTAGTCAAGTGTCCAATGATGACATCAGCAGTTATTATTTTAGTAGAATAGTATAGAATAGTATCTATAGTATAAATGGGAACCCTCCTTGCTACAGTGCAATGAACAGTTTCATCTGTCAAATTTCTCATTTTGCCCTCACTAAGTTGTTCCTTTCTCATTTTGCCCTTTACAAATTTTTTTTTTTTTAAAAAAAAAAAAAAAACACGTGTCCTTGGACACGGACTTTTACTAGTAGATTAATATATTGAAAAGAGCTATGGTGTTCCCACGTAAATGAATTACGGAGAAAGCTTGCATTTGGTGGTGCCACCTTAGGCTACCCTCATAGATAAACGACTTTCAATTAATTTTTGTTAGCTAATACTATTAACTTATAATAATAGTTATTATATTGAGTAATTATTTTTTTAATTTTTATAATAACTAATACTTAAAATAGCGAGGTAAATAGTAATAGTTTTTATATAAAACAACTATTATACTTAACAATTATATATAATTATTATAGTTTTATTTTTTTGACATGTCTCAATCTTAGAAGGAGAGGGTATGGTTTGAACCCTAGACCTCACCAAGGATGAAGAAGCATGAATTTACCGCTAGGTCACTTCTTTGAGGATTATTTAATTATTATAATTTACTATTATATAAGTAACAAATACTATTAATATTTTAGTTAATCATAATAGTTAGCATATATGTTAACTACTACTAATAATAATAATAATAATTAATCATAGTATTAATTAATGGTTTAATTATATGAGGTCCCCTTTTCTCAAATCATTATGCATAAAAGCCCAACAGATATCCAAAATTTCATACGCTACTAAATGCCGATATTAAAATCCCATAAAACCCCTCCATCGCCAGCTCTTATATCTTAAGGTATATGATTTATTTTTTCACAATTTGAGAAAACAAATGAATCATATTTTTAGATATAAGAATAATTTCAGTCTTATAACATTAGGTATAAGAGTGTATTTTATTATTTTGTAAGAAAATATGAAAAATTGTGAAAAAAAATATTCTTATACTAATTATAAATAGTCTTATACCTTTAGCTATAGGAAGGCATATGAGAACATTCTTTAATAAACTATGATTCTTTTAGTATTATTTTTAAGAAAATATGAAAAAATATAAAAATAAATAATACTCTTATACCTATATATAAAAATATTTTTTGTTTTATACCCTTGAGTATAAAAGTGATGGGGGGAGGGGTATATGTGAGCATGAATTTATATGAAATTTTGCATCTCAATTGAGCTTTTATAACTTTTACATCTCACTCATGGGTCCTAGGGTACTCAACCCTTAATTAATTATAATAGTTATAATATATGTTAACTATTACTATTATACTATTATTAGTTACTGATGATGCCAAGCTTTTTAGGGTCAGAGCGGTTCAAGGATATCTGACAGGATATATTTAGTGGTTGGATGTACCTAGAACACAACACAAATAAAGCACCGTTAAGGTCAAAGTTGGATGTTACTCCAACTCAGGCCCTCGGGTGTGAGAGTAAGAATACTGAGAAATAAGGTTTTGAATACCTTGAATGTGTGTGAGTGTTTAGGGTTTGAGAGTAATATGGCTTACAGGCTATATTTGGAACTTACCTTGTCCAAGGGGATAAAGGTCTTCTATTTATAGGTAATGGGGAGCTGCTCGCTGACGTAAGCCATGAGGTCAGCCCTAAGGGGCACTTTGATATTTGACCGCATACACATGTCCGCATCTGATTGGGTCTGTCAGAGAAGGAGGATCCTCTGTCAGAGGGGATGTCGTTGATGTGGACATGAGACATGTATTTGGCGCGGCGCATTTAATGCCATTGTTGGCGCCTGACTGAGCCGCATTGAATGCGATGGGAGTGAGCCGTCAACTTGCATGTCAGAGCCAGTAAGGTAACTTGCTCAGTAAGGTTTGCTATTAATCGGGAGGCAGGTGAGATAAACGGGAGGCAGGTATGAGCCCGCGGTCAACATCTTGGGCGCGGTCAAAGGTATTTGACGCGGGCACGGATGGAGCGGTCATACCTCCTGCGGTCACCAAGCCAGCGGTCAGGATTCCTCCGGTCTGGAGTAGGATGATGCGGAGAAGAGCGCGGTCTTGACCTCAGGGGTCTATCTGTCCGCGGTCTTGACTCCGACGGTCTAGGGAGTGCCACATCACTGATTCCTTGGACCAGACCGAGCGTGGTCCCGGTCCAGCTGGTTCGGGCTCATCAGTGGACCCTAGCTCCAAGTGCGATTATTTATGGTCTGAGAGAGGAGCTACTAGTTAAGCTCGGTTCAAGCAGATCGCTTCATGAGCGGGCACCAGTGTTGGTGTTTTTTGTTGGTTTTGTTCTGCCTCCCTTGCATATAGGCATACGTGGGAAGCACGTGGGGAAGATTCTAGGCGCCTTGAATGCCCTGCCTCCCGGTTAACTGGTGGGCCCCGTGGCAGATGAAAAGACAGCGCATGATAGGTATGGAGGGTACGTGTCAGCCATCCTAGGGGTGTAATAAATGCCAACCGCCCAATTTTTGAATTTTCAAACATTTGGCGTCGGTTCAGGGTTCGAGGGGAATGGTTTGTGGGCATTTAATACGGGCCGACCCGTATAGGAGGCCATATAAATACAAACCCTTCAACCCTTACTACCCTTTTACCATTTTCAAGCCTTCAAATTTGCTAGAGAGAGAAAAACTGCAACTTCCTACTTAGCATCTTCTTTTTCTCTTTTCCAATCCGTAAGTAATTTTGTGTTTTAAACTCTTTTTCCCTCTCAATTTCTACCTTCTTCTGGAGAACGATGTCAACTCGCGAGTTTGGTCCTGTTCGTCCGGAGGAACTAGGAGATGGGAATACCTCAGATCTGTTTGCCGTCTGCAAAAGGTCAGGGGAAATATATAGGAAGGTGGCCTTAGGGTGGTTGAGGCTATCTTTGAACTGTTTTCGTTATTTTTGTGAGAAGTATCAATGGGGGCCCTTTGTCCCACCCCGGTTGTGGGAGGCCAAGAAAAGGTTAATTGTGAATGGGGATATTTTGGTATTGGGGGATACCAAGCAATTAAGGAGTTTTGTGATGGGGGTTCTGTGCAGGTTTCCCCGTGAGAGAGACTAGGCGTTGAACGCCGCTGAACTGGTGAGGAGAGCGGTTCGCAATCCTAGAGTAATAACCAATTGGGAGAGAGTGGAATTGATGGACCTTGACCAAATGGATAAGTTCCAGTGCCTGGCCGCAGAGGATACGAGTGCTCCCCTAGATGTTGAGCCTTTGAACACAATTTTCCCCGAACACCAGATCGAGGCCCCTGGTGTGCCCGTGGTGGACCTGATTAGTGATGACGATGATGACAGTGATGAGGTGGAGATAGAGGTGGATGGAGGCGAGGAGGATGAACCGGAGGTGGAGCCCTCAAAGAGGTCATCTTCTAGTCTCTTCGGCCCTCAAAGCGCGGAGATAGTGGATGACACCCGCGAGGAGGGAGACCGCATGGCCCCGGGCACATCCCAGAAGGCCACAAGGATAGTGGATGCCTGCGGGGAGGAATCTGATGAAGGCTATTTGGTTTTGAAGCCACCCTTAATGGGCTTTATGCCCTTTATCAGAATCAGATAACCAATGGGAACCTTGGCTTGAAGGCAAAGAGCAATTCTCCTCGCACCTTCTCTGCTCCCATCAATAAATTTGATCAGTGGAACTAGAAGAATATCCTGGTCATAGAGTCCCGATTTGGGTGGTCCTTTGACAGGCCTTCCAGCCCTATTCCTCTTAGGATTTTTGCCACCGCCCACTACCAGAAAAAGGTCATTTAGCGACGGAAATTTCCGCCGCTAAAATTATATTTCCGTCGCTAAAATAAATCACCGACGGAAAAATTCCGTCGGTGGTCCGCCGCTACCAGCTCGTCGCAGTGCTCCGACGGGTCAATTTCCGCCGCTATTTTTTTCTTTTACCGACGGAATTTAATTCCGCCGGTGAATTAATGGTTTCAGCGACGGAAAATTCCGCTGCTATATTAATTTAATTTAATTAAATTTTCATTTCAGCGGCGGAAATTTCCGTCGCTGTAATAAAAATTAATTTAATTAAATTAATTTCAGCGGCGGAAATTTCCGTCGCTGTAATAAAATTTAAATTAAAATTAAATTATTTCAGCGGCGGAAATTACCGTCGCTGAAATTATTTAATTTTAATTTAAATTTTATTACAACGACGGAAATTTCCGCCGCTGAAATTAAAAATTAAATAAAAATTAAATGATTATAGCGGCGGAAATTCCGTCGCTGAAATTAATTTATTTAATTAATTTTTATTTCAAAGATTAATTTCAAATGACGGAAAATTCGTCGCCGATTCTGAAATAAATTTAAAAAAAATAATTTAAAATATCAATAAATCAAAATTTTTTGTACCTGATATAACATTTCAATTTATAAAACTAAAACTATAAAAACTAAAATTCAAATATCAGCGTACCAAATAAAAACTAAATACCACCGTACCAATTCGGGAGGGGGAGAGGGGGGGAGAGGGGGGAAGGGGGGAGGGGTGGAGCGGGGGGAGAGGCGGGGAGGGGCTCCCGCGGGTACCAAATGTCTCAAATGTTTACAAACAAGTATAAATTAATACAAAAATGTCTAAAAATGTCCGCAATCAACCTGGGGGACGCTGGAAATTACCCTGGGAGTCCTGGCCGAGATGAGCCATCAACAGCGCCAATTGTCTTTGAGTCTCGCATGTTGTCTCGAATCTCGCATGACGTCGATCGTTCTCCTCCCGCATCCGCGTCTCGAACCGCCAAAGCATCCGCAAGCTTTGCCCGCTCGCGTTTCTCCTCCTCCAACGCAGCCTCCAGAGTGTCGACCCTCGGATCATGAAACGTGGGCTGGGCTACATTTCGCCGACGGCCGGTCGACGTCGACGGGCATTGCCGCCCGTAATCCCCCATCCCTAACACTCGGGCTCCTCTCCTTGGATGTCCCTGAGAGGTGACCTCGTGCCAAACATCGTGCACGAAGCGGGACGGGCTCGCGGGAGGCGTTCCTTCGGGAACAACGGCGGCTTGATATGCAACAAAAATAAAACAAACAATTATAATCATATACACAATGTAAGGTACATAAATAAATTTACATATTCAAAATCAAGTCATTTAATGGTAGTTTACTTACAAAGGCAGTAGCAGATCGATCGTCAACCCATTGCGGAGGTTGATCGGGCGCTGTAGAATTCCGAATATGGGTGCTAGCGTAAACATCCACAAAACTGAT
>JAFEMH010001351.1:297500-425000 GCA_022495995.1 Adenophora triphylla var. japonica | reverse complement strand
GGCCGCGGGGAAGGGGATCCCTCAGACCAAGGATCTGCCTTTACCACCACCGCCACCTCGGGGAGGACCTCCCCCATCTGCTTGAGGCCCCAGACCCTCTCGTGGGCACACTATTTTTTTCGGACACTCAGAGCAGTCCAGGAAGAGGTCTGCTGCCGATGACATTGCGGTCAAGGAAAGGCCGCAGAAAACTCATAAAGGGGCGGAGGACACACATGCTCAAGCCTCTACTGGCTCCGGCCTCGCTCCCCCTGCTAATAAAGGGAGGACTGTCTGCTCGGCCTCCTATCCAATGGCTCCCAATGAATTACGGGATACTGCTAAGAGCATGAAGGAGAGGATCGAGAAGGTCCCCGAGATCAAGGGGTAGATTCATACTATCGCAGAGGCTACAACTCCGTGATTGGGCAAGGAGCATTGAATAGGCTCTATGCCCCTGATTTTTATTCGGCTGTAGTCTCCAAGATGAACTCTGCCGCCCTGTCCGGGAACATGGGCCTAATGGCCATTGAGGTAACTTTTTGGAGACTGAATCATTACTCTTCTGGCCGCCCAATGCTAATTTGTTTTTGTTTTTGATCGCAGATGGCCAATAACTCCATGAGGATGAGAGAGATTAATGACGAGCAGGCCATCCTTCTGTCTGATCATACCAAGGCCTATACCGAACAGGCCAAGCTTTTGGCCAAGGCTAAGGAGCATGTGAATACTCTGAAGGCCTCTCTGACCGAGAAGGAGGGAGACTTGAAGAGTTTCGCGGATCGCCTGGATAAGGCGAATAAAGATGTGGAGAAGTATGTGGGGCAGCGGAATGAGCTCCACGGGCAGAAGGCCAATCCTGAGAAGAGGAATGAAGAGCTTGCGACCAAGCTGGAAGCTGCTCAGAAGCTGCTCAGAAGTCGATGAAGACTTTGGAGGAGTCTGTGGACAGTCTGTCCGATCAACTGCTTCCCTTGAGGCAATTTGAGTTGGAGAGGGAGACCATTCTGGAGGCTGCTCGCAAGGAGGCTGTGGAGCAGTACAAGAATTATGAGGAGTGCAGGGAGAGGATTACAGACGAATCTTCTATCCAGTATGAGCTTGGCCTATCGACGCAGCTAAGGAACTTTGCTGCTACGGGCAAGTTCACCGCGTAGCAATTGGCCATTATTGGCTCTTTGATCTCTACGGATGACCTCTGCCTGCCCGGGCATGCCTTGGTCCCTCTGACTGCGGATGAGATAGCCAACTTGGATCTCGTAGCGGCCTCCTCTCCACCTCCCGTGGCCGCGGTCACTGCTTCCGGCCTCCGGAATCAACTGGATAAGCTAAGATTTGGTGCCCAAGGTTTGTCCTATGATGCCGCTGTTGCTAGCCTGTTCCCTGACGGGCCTGCGATTAGTGATATCTTTCCACCTCGGGCATCTCCAGCTCCAGCCTCCACTGAGCTCCTAACTGATCCTATCACTGATTTGACCGTAACAACAAGCCTTCCTTCTCCAACACTGGCTTCTGAAGCGGCCAAGGAGACAGCCCCTGCAGATCCCAAGGACCCCTCTCCCTTAGCCTAGGATTTTTTGTTTTCTCTATTTGTAATAGATTGTAGGACTCTTGTAATCATATTTATCTCCTAATAGAGGTATTTTTTCTTAATTACTCATCTTTTTAGGCTGTTTTGAGAATTGGCAATACTTGAGTACCCTGGTACTTGCATTCTTGCTTTCCTCTTTCCAGCATTTTTTGACTTGTACCAATTAAATTTTAGACTCTCTTCCGCGGTCAGAGGCATAGTAGGCCTTCTGCCCGCGTTTTTGAGTTTTCCTAACTCTGTATTCAAAATCTCTTGGATTTTTTGTGAGAGTCAGCCCTATTTCTCTATGATCGTGTTTGTTTGGCCTTGGGACAAATTTTGAGGCCTTGGGACAAATTTTGAGGCCTTAACCCCATTTGTCTATTTGGCTTTTTAAAACTCCTTTGATCACTCCAATCCATTTACACTTATGTTCCGAACTTGCTATCCGTGGTGTAAGTTAAAAGCGCCAAGGCAAGCTACTTTCATAGGGCATGTAGAGTGTGGCCGTGAGGCAATATTCTACGCAACAGTAGGTAGGGGCATATTGGCCCATTAACCTACCGACATCTGTATCCACGATTGGTGGTTCATGCGGTTTGACCCTTTATTCAAAACTTCTTGAGTTTTTTGTGAGGGTCTTGTGGCGATCATGTAAGCGGGCTCATATGTTGGCCTTTGTCACATACAGGCATGCGAGTAACGGCCCTGAAAAGGGCCTTCGCGCATTTAGTGGGTCCGAACTTTGGCCTTTGTCCCCACTTGCATCTATATCCACTTTTTCTTGGTGGTCTCACGCGGACATGACAGAGTGTCGTGTCCGCGATCGAGTACGAGCATAACGGCCTTTGTACACATATAGGCATGCGGATCGTAATGGATCTTTGCGCATCAGTAGGTAGGGGCTCATATGTTGGCCCTAGAACCTACTGACATCCTCTTACGGGCATCCACCTCAGCTTTTGAGGCTGGTGGGGATAGTGCTACAATAATTTTAACACTAATTTTGCACAAAAATTTATTCAATATTCATACACTCAGAGCTTCTCCCTCCTTTTTACAAAGATTTCAAAAGAAGTACTTTCTAAGGTGATCGCTGTTCCATGCGTGCTTGATCTCTTTTCCTTCCTTTGTCCGCAATATGTAGGTACCCTCCTTGATTATTTGGGTAACTTCGTATGGACCTTCCCATTTCAGGGAGAGTTTGTTGAAACCAGGTTGGGTCCCTTGGACCTCCACATTTCTGAGTACCCAATCTCCAACTGAAAAACTTCTTCTATTTACTCTTTTATCATGGTATTTATTCGCTTTTTGCTTGTAGTTCACCATTTTTTCATTTGCCCGCATTCTCTTTTCTTCGAGATCGTCCAGGTCATACCTTCTGTTTGCCTCATTTTGAGACTCATCGAAGTATGTGACTCTGTACGAGGGTAGGGAAACCTCAACTGGAGCCATTGCCTCTGACCCATACGTGAGCGAGAAAGGAATTTCTCCTGTTGAATTTCTGATCATCGTGCAGACAACCCATAACGCGGTCTGGAGCTCGTCCAACCATCGTCCTCCTCGTCCTTCCAAATTTTTCTTTAGGGCGGTCAGGACTAACTTATTCGTGGCCTCAGCTTGGCCGTTCCCTTAGGGATATGCAACTGCGGACTGGCGATATTGCACCTTCATTCTCTCACATTCAGCAGTGAATTTTGCAGAGAACTGAGTACCATTGTCCGAAATTATTGCTCGTGGAACCCCAAATCGGCAATAGAGGTGATCGTGGACAAAATTGATAACATTCTCCTCGGAGATAATGGCTAAGCCCTTGGCTTCCGTCCACTTGGTAAAATAATCCACGACCACAACGGCGTACTTAATGCTTCCTCGAGCAGTTGGGAACGGTCCAATCAGATCCATCCCCCATGTATCAAATGGCCACGATGGTACAACCAAAGTTTGCTCTGTTGATGGTAGTCTAGGGATGTCCGCAAATCGCTGGCATTTATCACACTTTCTTACGCATTCTTGCGCATCTCTTCTCATCATAGACCAATAAAATCTTTGAAATTTGATTTTGTCTGAGAGAGTGCGAGCACCTGGATGTCCGCCATAAACTCCTTCATGAACCTCAGAGAGTAAGTTAGTGGTCATATGTGTTTTGACGCATCTTAGCAAAGGCTTGGTGAATGATCGTCGAAAAAGTACTCCATCCAGGATGAGGTATTTTGCGGATACCCTTCCAATGGCCCTAGCCCTTGCTGGATCCTCGGGTAGGGTTTGATTCTCGATGTAATCCTTGATCTCATCTACCCAGTCCCTTACTTGATCCTCAATATTGTTTATCTGAATTCGATCTATAGCAGGTCTCTCCATGAATTCTATCTGGCAATCTGTCTCCAAGTCCATGACTTCTTGATCGGTTATTCTGGAGAGGAGGTCAGCCTCCGTGTTTTCCTCTCTCATGACTTGGTTCAGCTCATAGTAGGTAAAATTTTTGATGAGGGTTTTTGCCAGACTGCAGTACTGAGTTAGCACTGGGTTGATCGTGTCATACTCCCCCCTAATTTGATTTACTATGAGCTGAGAGTCACTATTGATCTCGATATTCTGGACTCCCAAGTTTCTTGCCAATTCCATGCCCGCTATAATCGCTTCATACTCAGCCTGATTGTTCGAAGCTTCGAATTTGAATCTCAAGACTCTTTTGAATTTCTCCCCGCAGGGGGCGATCAAGAGTATGCCCGCTCCACTTATTAACTTGCTCACAGAGCCGTCCACGAATAAAGTCCACACTTCTTCTGGACGCTCTTTGTGCTGTATAATCTCAGTGTCCGAGCTATCTTAGGCTTCCTTTGACTCTGCCCGCTTTCTTTTCCCAAGGTCGTTGTCCGCTAGCTTAAATGATGATTCTACCACAAAATCAGCTAAGGCCTGCGCTTTGATTGTCCTTCTCGGGGAGTAGGTGATCTGGAACTCAGTGAGCTCGATAGACCAAGCTAGCATTCTCTCCGAGGACTCTGGTTTGTGAAAAACCTTTCTAAGCAGGGCTTCAGTGAGTACAATTATAGGATGTGCAGAAAAGTAGGCTCTTAATTTTCGAGCAGATACAAGCAAGGCGTAAGCTAACTTCTCTATATTTAAATAACGCCCTTCTATGGCGGACAGTACCTTAGATACATAATAGACTGGTTTTCGGGAGTTATTATCCTCCTTACAAGAACAGCAGCTACTGCCAGATCAGTAACTGCTAAAAACAGAAAAAGTTCCTCCCCGGGCACCGGCCTGCTGAGTAGAGGGGGCTGCCTGAGGTATCTCTTCACTTCTTCAAAAGCTTGACGACAGTCATGACTCCATGGAAATTCGTCAGCTTTCTTCCCCCCTTTCAGAGTTTTGAAGAAGGGGAGGCATCTCTGTGCTAACCGCGAGATAAAGCGGCCAAGTGCGGTGATGCGCCCGTTTAACTTTTGGACATCTTTCACGCAAGCAGGAGGCCTCATGTCCAACATCGCTTGAATTTTCTTGAGATTAGCTTCAATTCCACGCTGGTTGACCATGAATCCAAGGAACTTGCCCTCTTTGACCCCAAATGCACATTTTAGGGGGTTCAACTTCATGTTATTGCGGCGCAAGTTTGAGAAAGTTTCCTCCACGTCGAGCTCGTGTGAGTTTTCTCTTGTCTTTATAACCATGTCATCGATGTAGGCTTCATGGTTCCTGCCCAATTGGTTCTTAAAGACAATGTTGACCATTCGCTGGTAGGTGGCTCCCGCATTCTTCAGCCCAAAGGGCATCATTGTATAACAGTATGTCTTGCCCGCAGCGATGAAAGCTACAGAGCGGACATCTTTAGGAGCCATCTGGATCTGATGGTAGCCGGAGTATGCGTCTATGAAGCTCAATACTCTGTGACCGGCTATTGAATCTACCAATCTGTCTATGCAAGGAAGAGGGAAGCAATCCTTGGGGCATGCCTTGTTGAGATCGGTGAAATCAACGCACATCCTCCATTTATCGTTGGCCTTTTTGACCATGACTACATTTGCTAGCCACTTGGGGTAGGAGATCTCCTTTATTATCCCCGCTTTGAGCAACTTCTCAACCTCTTCCTTGATCGCAATCTCCTTCTCCGGGGAGAAGTACCTTGACTTTTGGTGAATGTTCTTGAAGGATGGGTCATAATTGTTTTTTGGAGGATCACGTCCTCGCTGATTCCCTGCATATCCTCCACCCTCCAGGCGAACACATCACAATTTGCTCGAAGGAACTCGATAAGGATCCTTCTCTCCTCGGGGTGAATTTCCAGCCCGACTTTAACAGTTTGCTCGGGGAAGTGGAAATTGATAACCACCTCCTCGAGCTCGTCGTTAGGTCGAAGGTCGCTGATTTCACGATTGTGCAAGGAGTCAATGACAATGGTTGGGGGGTTGTCCTGGGCTCCGGTCAGCGCTGTCATGGAGTATATGACCTCGCGGTCAATATTTCCTTCAGTTCCCCTATCAATATAACCTCCCTCAATAGGGGCCAACTGTTTGGACTTTCTGCTCATCTTGATACCCACCTTTGTGGTATGTAAGAAAGCATGCCAATAGAAATGGGTGCCGGAACAAGTTCATGTGTTTTCCCTTTTTTCAATTTGTCCTCGCTCTCTTTCTGCGGGCAGGATGTCTGTCCTTTCTCTACTTTCCGCTTCTCCTCTAGTGCTCGGAGGAATCTCCCAGGCTAGTTTTTAATTGTGGCAACCTCGCCCGGGGTGTTAAATTTCACCCTTTGGTGGGGAACGGAAGCGACTATTTCCAATTCGGCCTGAGCAGTTACGCCGAGAATGGCATTGTATTGGGAAGGAAGATAGACCACCATGAAAGTAATTTTGGTCGTCTTCTGCATGGGCTTTTCCCCAATAGTAACTTCAAACACGATCGTCCCCTTAACCCCCACGGCGTGATTGGTGAACCCCTCGTGCATGCCCGCATACAGAGTCAGGTTAGCCTCGGTCATTCTCATGCCTACCAAAGTATGGTAGTAGAGTATATCCCTGGCCGCGCCTGTATCTATTAAAACTCGGCCAATGTTTGCCCGATTGATTTTCATTCTGATGGTGAGGGGTTGGGTAGAGTGAAAGAGGGAGGAGGCAAGTTCACTCCTTTTAAACCCAACCTCTTGCTCCTCCTCGGGAGCCATTTGAGGAATCAAGAAAACCTTCTCTAAGGTTGGAATCTGTTGAGAGAGATGCTTGTTGGATGGAGGCTCCTCTCCAATGAAGTTTATCTCATAGTCACCCAACTCGTCATCGTAATTGTCTCTCTCAACCCTCTCAGGACCACGTGGTGCTCGTGTCCGCTGGGGATTACCATTATTGGTGGCATTGTTATGGCCCTTAATCCATTTTGTTAGCTCCCCGTCATTGATCCTTTGCTGAATGATTCGCTTCAACTGGAAGTAGTCCTCAGTTCCGTGCCCGTGGTCATTGTGGTACTCACAAAATTTGGCCCTGCTCCTCTCATTTGGCTTTCGGACCATTGGGGGAGGAGGGGGAAATTCTGAGGCTCTCATAATTACTGCCCGTGGCTCGGTGAGCGGGGTATAAACTATTTCCTCCACAACTTTTCAGAGTTTGTCCGACCCACGACCTCGGTTCTTTCCCTGATTATTAACGCGGGCAGGCTCCTAGCTGGTATCCTGGACTTGACTGATTCTTTCCTTCGCGGGGACGCGGGCAGGGGCCACATTGGGTTCCTCGGCTGAAGCGATGGCAGAGGCCCTCTCGTACATTTCCTTCACGCTTTTAGGCCGGCTGGAGGCAAAATTCATCTTGAGGTACGAGGAGGTGAGACCGCCCTCGAAGCAGAGCCGGATATCACCCTCTTCCAAATTCATAATCTGCTCGCTCATTTTCCAGAATCGAGAGATGTAGCTTTTGGTGGTCTTGTTATCATCCTGCTTGACTCGGACAAGATCTGTCTTTGGTCTAGCGGGCTCGCCTGCCCCGGCAAATGCATTCAAGAAGAGGTGCCTGAACTGGACGTAGGTTTTGATGGACCTAGGCTTGAGGGCCAGCATCCAGGATAAGGCCTTGCCCGTGAAAGTTGCACCCAAGGCTTTGCACATCACAGACTTGTCTGATGAGAATAGGGCCATCTGTCCCTCAAATCGTCCCATATGGCTTTTGGCGTTTTTAGAGCCATCGTATGTCTCCATCTGGGGGGGGGCTTGCCCTTCTGAATGGGTGCCCGAGCAATCTTGTCGCTGAAGGCATCCATGGTGCGGCCACACCTCTGTGCTGCTTTTTGGTGGGTCTCCCACATTTCGTGCATAAATTTGACAAATTCAGGGTTCTGATTGTCAACCTTCTGCTTCTTAGCACGTGGAGTCACGGCCTTCTCCCCGGCGTGAGCCAAGGGTCTGGCTTGGGACTTCGCATGGCTATTAGATTGTGCCTCTTCCCCTATCTCCTCGCTATTGTCCATATGCACTACACTGCGTTTGGGCACCTGATCGCGGTTGAGGGTTGGTTCATTCCGTTTTGCCCCCTAGTTTGACTAGCAAACAAGTTAACAGGGGCTCGTTGGGAGAACCTTTGGGACCCTTGAGGGAGTGGTACTCCGCCATTTGCCTCTATTTCGAACAGGTCCATTTGAGCGTCGTTGATGGCCATAGCCTCAGCGACCAGTTTGGACTTGGCGGCCAGGATCTCCTGTCTCTTTAGGATCTACTCCGGGGAGAGGGGAGTGTTAGGGGAGGCAGCTTTTATAGGATTGTGGGGAGTATTTGGGCTGGTATTTAGGAGAGCTTGGGCTTTTTCAGCTCGGGCTTCATCCGTCAGCCTGTGTATAACCCTTTGAGCGGGGGAGAGGCCGCTTTGGCCTTGAGAACGGGCCCCCATCCTGTTAAAAATAGAGTTGCTTGGCTTATCCTTATTGATATTGGAAGGTGAGGCCTGGTCATCTCCCTGGATGGTCAAATGACCGACATTTTCCATAATCCTAGACATATTTGAAAAAGAAGATGACTCAAAAGAAGAGCCTTTTGACAGTCGATTGTGTAGACCACGATGGGTTTCTGAAAACAAAGATTTACGAGAAATAAAATGAATGTTCCCGGCAATGGAACCACTGATGTCACCAAGATTTTCAGGGTCAGAGCGGTTCAAGGATATCTGGCAGGATATATTTAGTGGTTGGATGTACCTAGAACACAACACAAATAAAGCACCATTAAGGTCAAAGTTGGATGTTACTCCAACTCAAGCCCTCGGGTGTGAGAGTAAGAATACTGAGAAATAAGGCTTTGAATACCTTGAATGTGTGTGAGTGTTTAGGGTTTGAGAGTAATATGGCTTACAGGCTATATTTGGAACTTACCTTGTCCAAGGGGACAAAGGTCTTCTATTTATAGGCAATGGGGAGCTGCTCGCTGACGTAAGCCATGAGGTCAGCCCTAAGGGGCACTTTGGTATTTGACCGCATACACGTGTTCACATCTGATTGGGTCTGTCAGGGAAGGAGAATCCTCTGTTAGAGGGGATGTCGTTGATGTGGACAGGAGCCGTGTATTTGGCGTGGCGCATTTAATGCCATTGTAGGCACCTGACTGAGCCGCATTGAATGCAATGGGAGTGAGCCGGCAACTTGCATGTCAGAGCCAGTAAGGTAACTTGCTCTGTAAGGTTTGCTTTCAACCGAAGGCAGGTGAGATAAACGGGAGGCAGGTATGAGCTCACGGTCAACATCTTGGGCGCGGTCAAAGGTATTTGACGCTGGCACGGATGGAGCGGTCATACCTCCTGCGGTCATGGCCCGATCGGGATTCCTCCCGGTGCAGGTAGGATGATGCGGAGAGGAGCGCGGTCTTGACCTCAGGGGTCTATCTGTCCGCGGTCTTGACTCTGGCGGTCTAGGGAGTGCCACGTCACTGATTTCTTGGACCAGACCGAGCATGGGCCCGATCCAGCTGGTCCGGGCTCATCAGTTACTAAATAGGTTACCTATTATTATTAATATTATTAGTTAATTATAATAGTTACTAAATATTATTAATATTAATAGTACTAGTTAACTATAATAGTTATCGTATCTCTGTTAAGAATTTGTATTAATAATATTAATTAATCATAATACTTACTTTATAGATTAGTTATTACTATTAATTGTATTAGTTAAGATGATGGTTATTATATTACTTAACTATAATTAGAAAAATATATTTTTCAAAGGCATAATAACATTATTATTCTACTAACACATTATTAGATGTACATTATATTCTTTTATATTTTTAGTTAATAATATTTATTAATCATAATGTATTTATATAATATAAAATTATTCATTGTCATATACAATAGGTAATATTATTAATTCATTCTTCCCAAAATCTTAGTGAGTTTTGATATCCTCATTTTTAGCCAATATTTTTAATTAATCATAATAGTTACTATATTAAATATTACTATTAATTATATTAATTATCATAATAATTACTATATAAACAACAATTACTAGTAATAGTACTCCGTATTAGTTAATCATAATATTTACTAAGTACTAGTTCCGTCACGCTACAAATTAGTTTTCCATGCGACCGGGTTAACCACTAGTATTATGTCATTCATTATTAGCGTGAATTACTAATGTCCAAATGCACAA
This sequence comes from Adenophora triphylla var. japonica, assembly GCA_022495995.1. Taxonomy (NCBI): domain Eukaryota; kingdom Viridiplantae; phylum Streptophyta; class Magnoliopsida; order Asterales; family Campanulaceae; genus Adenophora; species Adenophora triphylla. The sequence goes on along the minus strand of JAFEMH010001351.1, from coordinate 414,821 downwards.
TTAGCTAGCCATGAAAGAGTTGTTAGGTCTGTACAACCATTGAAGTAAGAATAATTTATAAGATATGTCCCTTTTAAACATAATATAACTAAATTTATAATTGAAACGTTACCAACCAAACAAATAATTTTCTTTTAGATAAAAAATAAATAACAATAGATAAATGATCGTCTCTCTAGGCTTAATGGCTTATCAATCTCTATCGAAAAGAAGTATTCATTAAACTTTGGCAGACCGTTGCAATATTATAACAAATCAATCACTAATAAATGTTTGGTCATTTTCCTTTCAAGGTAATATTATGAATTAGAAAATTAAAGTACATTCGTTACCGTTGAGCTTTATATATGCTAATCTAATACGACATATACTTATCGGAATTCAGGTAAACATAATCGTTACTATTGAGTCTTATATATGTTAATCTAATACGACATTTAATTATCGAAATTCAGGTAAACATAGTCGTTACTATTGAGCCTTATATATGCTAATCTAATACGACATATAATTATCGAAATTCAGGTAAGCATAGTCATTACTATTGAGCCTTATATATGCTAATCTAATACGACATATAATTATCGAAATTCAGGTAAACATAGTTTTTACTATTGAGCCTTATATATGCTAATCTAATACTACATATAGTTGTCTGAATTCTGGTAAACATAGTTGTTACTATTGAGCCTTATATATGCATGCTAATCTAATACGACATATAATTAATTCAAATTCAGGTGAACATAGTCATCACTATTGAGCCTTATCAGGTCCGTCCCAATAATTTTTGAGGCCCCGTGCTAATATAATTATCGAAATTCAGGTAAACATAGTCGTTACTATTGAGCCTTATATATGCTAATCTAATACTTCCTCAGTCCCAATCTAAATGTCCCAAAATGAATTTGGCACGAAAATTAAGGAATAAATATATACTCTCTCCGTCCCATATTAATATAGACTTTTGCCAATGCATGGGAATTAAGGAAGAAGTATTATATTGAAAGTGTTGTGAGTGTGAAAATAAAATAGGAGAGAGAATGAGTAGAGAGAATAGTAAATTATAATGGTGATATGAGTATTAAAATAATGTAGGAGATAGAATGAGTGGAGGGAATAGTAAAGATTCCTTTCCATGTTAGGAAAGTTATATATTATTGTGGGATGCCCAAAAAGAAAATTTTATATATTATCATGGGACGGAGGGAGTATAATGTAAAAAGTGTATAGTGAAATAAGTGTTGTGAGTATGAAAGTGATGTAGGAAAAAGAAAGTGGGGTAGGGAATAGTTAGTGGATATTTATTGTGAGTATGACAAGTGGGTCTCACAAATAAAAAAGCAATAAAAAACTTTCTTTTTTTGAGTTGAGACATTTTAAATGAGACGCCCAAAAAGAAAAATTGAAACATTTAGATTGGGACGGAGGGAGTACTACATATAGTTATCTGAATTCAGGTAAACATAGTCGTTACTATTGAGCCTTATATATGCATGCTAATCTAATACGACATATAATTACCGAAATTCAGGTGAACATAGCCGTTACTAGTGAGCCTTATCATGTCCGTTCCAATAAATTTTTTTTAGAAAAAAAAAAAACAATAGATAAATGAAGCCTCTCTCAGCTTAATGATTTATCAACCTTAAATTAGCGAACAATTGACAACGACACGAAGCCATCGGTGCAGTAGTCAACTAATCAATCTCTATCGCCTATAGCGAAAAGAAGTACATTCATTAAACTTTGGCAGACCGTTGCAATATTATAACAAATCTATCACTATAATGGCTCAAATTGGCAAATCCTATGCAAATTTGTTATCTCCCAAACAGAATGTATCATATTATTATTGTGTGGCCAGCTGCTCCTTGTCTTGGCCACTCTTGTGATTGGCCAGTCAGATTTATTTTTAAGTTATGTTTCTTTTTTTTTTTTTATTGTATTGCAATTTAGTCTTTGAAGTTTATAATACCAGTTTACTTTCCAATTTTTCATAATTGCAATTTGGTCTCTATATTTATTTTTTATTATTTTTTAATTTTTTATTGACTAGAAAATAATAGTTTAGACTTTTTTTATTAGTGATTTTTTTTTATAAAAAAGGTATATAAAAAAGATAGAAAAAAACTAAACAAATGAAAGTATATAGAAGAAAAGAGAGACGGGCTAGTGACTACCCTATATTTATTTTTTATTTTCTTTTAATTTTTAGAAAATAATATTTTAGACTTTTTTTTATTATTGATATTTCTTACAAAAAGTTATATAAAAAGAGATAGAAAAAAAAAAACTAAACAAATGAAAGTATATAGAAGAAAAGAGGGACGGACTACCCTATACTCCCTCCGTCCCATATTATGTTACGCATTTACTGTTCCGCGCGTAAAATAAGGAATAATGTTATTAAAGTAGGAGTTGTGAGTGGGTATGAGAGAGAAATTGAGGTAGAGAATAGTAAGTGAATACTCCCTCCGTCCCGGTAGAAGTGTCACCCTTTTAGGGGTGGCACGCAAATTAAGAAAAAGTGTGGGAAGAAAAAATGTTATGAGTGTAATTTGAAAATAGAAGAGAGAATTAGTGGAGAAAATAGTGAATTTAAAAAGTGTTGTGAGTGTAGAGGAGAGAGAATTAGTGGATGGGATAATAGAATATTAATAAAATATTTCCTTTTCAGGAAAGGTGACGCTTCAAACGGGACGCCATTTTGGGTAAAAAGTGACACTTCTAGCGGGACGGAGGGAGCAGTTGTTATGAGTATGACAAGTGGGTCTCATGAATAAAAAAGTATTAAAAAATTTCCTTTTTAGGAAAGTGTGACTTTTAAGTGGGACGCCCTAAATGACAAAGCGGGTAAGGTTTTATGGGACGGAGGGAGTATTTATTTTTTATTTTCTTTAAAGTTTTTATTGACTAGAAAATAATATTTTAGATTTTTTTTATTAGTGATTTTTTTTAAGAAAAACAGGTATATAAAAAAGATAGAAAAAAACTAAACAAATGAAAGTATATAGAAGAAATGAGGGACGGACTACCTTATATTTATTTTTTATTGACCATGAAATTTTTTATTAGTGATTTTTTTTAAGAAAAAAGGTATATAAAAAAGATATAAAAATGAGGGACCGACTACCCTATATTTATTTTTTATTTTCTTTTAATTTTTTATTGACTAGGAAATAATATTTTAGACTTTGTTTTACAAAAAAGTATACAAAAAAGATAGAAAAAAACTAAATAAATGTAAGTAAATAAAAGAAAAAAGGAACAGTACCCTTTAAATTTTATTAATCAATGGAAAAAATTACATGAGGGGGGCAACCAAATCTTACCCTTTTATAATTAAGGGAGAATATTAGAAGCATTTACCTCCTTTTATTACAATAATTATCTAAATTCTAACTAATAATCAAACTATAGCAACAATTAAATAAATTACATTGTACTTACCTTAATCGCTTCCCGATTTAGTTTCATCAAAGTACCCACCTTCGCCACCAAGAAGATCCGTGGGTGCGTCGTCTTGCCTTCTTCCTTCCGCTCTAATCCAATCATTCAACAAATTACAAGCTTCAAAACTATCGGAAGATAAATTGTGACGATTATGGTCCATATTCCCACCAATGCTTGCTCCATCGAAATCGTTGATGCGGGACAAGCAAGTACTTCTCGTGCAATTCTAGAAATGATAGGAAAAGCGTGTGCTCTCCTTGACCACCAACTCAAAATATCAAATGGATTTTCTTGTAAATTTGGTGGTCAAATATTTATCAAATTCGCCATTAACACCGCCACGAGATTGTTGTCTTCCATAAAAACTTGCCATGAATGATGATGAGGAATGTTGAAGTATCGAAGAAGAAGGCTCACTTATTGTTGCATATGCATCACCATATATTGACTTGTATTCCTGATAAATTTTTAAAAATACTTGTCTAACACTAGCAACTTTTTGACCTACGTTAGGCATATTGGGATCTCCCGCCAAATAAAAGTTTGAATAATAATATTCTAAAAATTGAGTTAATCCATACTCTCTAACTCTAGGATATAATAACTTAGCAACCAAAAAAATATCGAAAATGTTAAGTAAATATCTTTTTCACTTTTCTCGCATTTTGAAAACCGCATCTTTAATAATAACATCATCTTTAAATTTGAAAAATATACTAGAAATTTCCACACAATGATCAACAACTAAAATAGAAGTAGGGTAATACGTACCGGATAACGCCAAGGTTGCCGCCTCAAACTTCTTCAACAAATTAATCATACTTGCACATTCTTCCCATTGTGTAGTGTATAAGTTTGTATCATATTGATTACCATAATTAATGGATCTCAAAAACGTGCAAATTTCATTTTTTCAAGCATAAGTTTCTTATAAAACATGAAGGGTGAAATTTCATCTAGTTGAAACATCTATTGAAAATCTTTTTTGTTTTTTCCCATGGTTTGTACAATATTACTTCCATAGCCTTGTAATTTTTGATACTTTCATAATATCATAAACAACATCTTTAATTGTATTAATAGAAGTTTCCGAAGCACGCAAACCATCTTGCACACATAAGTTTAAAATACAACAAATGCATCTAATATGAAAAAATCTACCACCTAGTGATGGTTTACAAACTAAAATTAACTCGGGCAAACTAGCGGTATTAGAACTAGCATTATCAAAAGACATTGAAAAAACTTTATCAACAAAAATATATTCATGCAAAATTATTTGTAACATATGAGCTATGTTATGTGCGGTATGTGTCTCATCAAATAATCTATATGCGAGTAACCTCTTTTGAATTTTTCATGAATCATCAATCCAATGACATGTTACCCCCATATAAAAATGTCTTATTTTTTATCACTCCATATATCGGAACAAATAGAAACTTTAGATTAGATGACAAATTAGCAAAAATATTACATAAATCAAATTTATATTCTCCTACTATATTTTTAACATCTCGTCTTAGGGTTGTACGAGCTACTTTGCTAGCGGCGGGATTAAAACAACATCTAATTAAATGTTCATAGTCTTCGTTATCGAAAAATTAAAGGGAAGAGATTACTTACAAACAAATTTAGCCATTTCTCTTCTATAATTTAGATGATTATATGAAAATAAATTAGAAGAAGTTTGAGAAGACGTACCAATATTTTCCGAAGAAGCGAATTCTTGCAATTGTGCTTGAGTGGTATCTATGTCATATTTCCCAGGGTGTTTTTCTCTTGTATGCCTTCTCAAAGTACCGTATCCACCACCAGTACAATAATCATATGTTTGTTTGTTATTTGTTGGACAAAAGTTTCATAATACTTTGAAATTCTTACCCGTCACGTCAACGGGAACTTTTTGTAGAATTTCGTGAATACTTTGAATTCACTTTTCTTGGTTCTTGGAACGGAAGGGGGATTGTTTTTTGCTTTACGCCGCCTCCCTTCCATTGTGTCTTCCATAGTATTGCCATCACTTTCTTGAGTAGTTGGAGTTAGATTATCAACATTTTGTGGTGGCACAAAATTTGGAATCCCTTCCACTTCGTCATCATCTTCCCAATCTTCCACCTCATTTTGCCCCGAAAGTCCCATATCGTAAAATTGACCACCTACATTTTCAACAAATCGTGGTGGTAGTGGTGGTGGTGCTTGAGAAGAAGATTTCCCTCGCCCTCTACCCTTGCTACTTGTGAGGTTCTTAAAAATATTCATAATGTAAAATATGAAATGAAGATAAAATAAATATGTTGGATGGAAATAAGGATATTGGATGAAAATAAGAAAGCTGGATTATGATTTGAGTTTGAGAATCAAAGAATTTAACGAAATTCGTTAGAGAAAGTTAAGAGAGAGTTAATGGAGTTTGTGTGGAAAAAAATGTGAGGGGAGTGTAAGTACCCCAATCTGGATCGCTCCTCATCCGACACACGGGAAACACCGCAGACTCACACAAACGTGATCCTGAAAACCCGTAACCTTCAAAAACCCCAAAACCACCAACCAAATCAAGATAGGACCCTTCCGGGATAAAATAAAACAAAAGGACTTTTTGGGAATTACGAAAAATAGTTAGCCTGCATAACGGTCCACGCGGACCATTTTGCACACAGACATCATAATTACAAAATCCTCTTAAAGTCCACAATATTCCCTTAAATTCGGGAAAACCAAAAATTTTGTTTTCCTAGAAAAATCCACGCGGACCATTTTGTCATATTTTCAAGGCTATAAATAGAGGGCTCCCCCTCTCATTTTCTTCACACCTCCATTCTCTCCTCTCTCCCCAGCCTTCAGGCTCCCCTCTAAATCCTTTCGAGGCAATCCCGGTCCCTTTCGGTTCCTTCTGGGGCCTTCCGAGTCCTTCTGAGGCACTCCGAAGCCCTATCGAGCGCTCCCGAGCCACCCCGAGGTGCTCCCGAAGCATCCCGAAGCCCTGCCGGTCCATCCCGAGGCATTTCGGTCCATCCCGAGGCATTTCGGTCCATCCCGAAGCCCTGCAGGACAATCCCGAGGCATCCTGGCGCACGCCGAACCTCTGCTCGAGTAGAACCAAAGATCCCGACGCACGCCAAACCTCTGCACGAGTACAACTAACAAACCTGATGCTCTCCGAACCTCTGCCCGTGTACAACCAACGATCCTGACACACGCCGAACCTCTGCCCGAGTACAAACAACAAACCCGACGCACGCCAAACCTCTGCCCAAGTACAACCAACAAACTCGACGCACGCCGAACCTCTGTCCGAGTACAACAAACAAACCCGACACACGCCGAACCTCTGGCCGAGTACACACAACAATCCCGAGGCACGCCGAACCTCTGCCAGAATCCACACAGCGATCCCGAGGCACGCCAAACATCTGCCAGAGGACACACCTAGCACTCCCGAGGCACGCCGAAGATCTGTCCACAGACACCGGTACATCTCGAAGCAATCCCGATCCGACCCGAAACACTATTCACACTCAAGCACTATTCCCATGCGAAAGATAGACACGAACCAACATTGGAAAGGTCTCCTTCCAACACTATTTCAATTCATTTCAATACATAGCATACAATGTAGACATCATATTCAGCATGCATTTTTGTAATGCACATACACACACACACAACTTTTAAAGAAAGAGGGGTATCGAAAGACTCGTGTATAAGAGGCGACTCGGGTGAGCTCTACTATTCTCTTCCCGAGGCATAACCTGACCTCCGAACTCAAAATCTCATCACACATTAACCTTTTTCAAAATAAAATCTTTTCTCAATGTTTTGGGCTATATCAAAATGGCGTGGCGACTCCTACAAAAACGCAGCGACACCTCCCGACAAATTGCGAGATGCCGGGGCCCGCGCAGCCGGATCCGGGTAATTTTAGTTGGCGACTCCGCTGGGGACCATTTTGTTTTAAAAACTTAAAAAAAAAGAATTTTAAAACATTGATGAGGGTCAAACTTTCATTATACCCCTTCTTTAACTGTTGTGTCTGTTTGCATGTGCTTAATTTTATTTACAAAAAAAAATTGAAAATACAAAAAAATGAATCATAATACATCTGTGTACATACATTTAAAAAGTCTGCAAAATTTTCTATTTTCCTCAGAAAAAGAATTTTAGTGAGCGCACAATACGCGCACTCTTATGCTGTACACTGCACACTACAACCCTGAACCCGGGATGGTCTCAGTTGCAACTTGATTGGTGTTCCTATGCCTCTCCAGTGCGCATGAGATCGTTCCAAACTACCCATCCTAGCCAGTGTCAACCATGCACGCTTGCATCACACTCTGTCCCGACTCGGTTGGTTTTTACCCAGTCCGTGTCATAAAGCCTGGATACATATCCCATGCCGGCCATTTTTGGATTCGAAGTTCGGAACTCAAGATCCCTTGCGCAAGCAAGATGATGAAAGGTCATGCTAAAATCTTGACCCGATCTTGATTTCCAAAGCTACACCCGGACAATGCTCTGTCCCGGATACACATCCATGCCCACATGACACCATGTCATCAAGCCTTTAATACGTCAGCCATGACCATATGACCTAGCCAACAACTAACGTTACAGATCCCATGCACAAGCAAGGTAAAGAGAGGTCATGCCGAACTCTTGACCCGATCTTGACTCAGGTGCCGGCTCTGTTCACTATTCACATGCCCGACACATTAAAACGAACATGACAGGCTCGGTCCTTAGGTTCGGTTTTTCTTTTGGTCGGTGGAAACCGCTTGCCCTATAGGACCCTCGCTATGGGCTGTCCACCCCGGGATGTCAAAATACAGGTGCAAAACGAGGGCTTATAACCGCACTGATTGTCTCCACTGACCCAGGATCTAACATAATTGCGAAAAAGAAGAGCAATCTTTTCCAACCCACCTAGGATTCTGAGAAAACACGTTTTAAGTAAAAAAAAACATAAATAATAAAATATAAAAAAATCGGAAACTACATGTCGCATGAGCTTTCCCCCTTTATCCAAAAAAGGCCTTCCCATGTCTAAACCTTACCCGTCACCCCCTCCAGCGAACTGAGAGTGGTTGAGAGTACCCGGGTGCCATCTTTTAAGTAACAAAGTTACAAGGTCCGATAGCCCTTCCGGTTCAGCGGCCTGAACAGTCCGCTATTCCCCCACGGCAGGATCGACAGATAACAGTGAGGGAAACAGAACTCCGCCCCCGGGAAACTTCCAAACAATGGAAGAAGTTTGGCAAGCTTTCAAAGCTCTTGAGAAACGCCAAGAAGAGCAGCAGGCTTGGATCGAAAATGCCATGCGTCATCTTGGAACATTTGCAGTCCCCCAACCGGATGGGACTTTCATAAAAGTCAAGGACATGCCTACTCCTTCAGCTTTTCAGAATTACCAACAAGTCCCTCCTTCACAAAGCTACGGGAACCTAGCAATGCAAAGCAACTCCCGCTCAAATCACCACTCGGGCCCCAGTCAAGAGGCTCTAATCTGTCATCCGCAGCACAGTCAATTTCCCGGCCCTGCGCCGCAAGCTCAATATCACCAGCGCAGCGCTGGACCATCTCAAATAGATCCCAGTATCCCTCAAAATCCTCTCAGGTTCACATATTTCTATCAATATGCCCAGAATTCACCAGGTTTCGCCCCCATGACTTTTTCGGCCCATTACTTCGGACAGCCTGCATTTGCTCCAGCTGCTTCATGGCCTCAAATCCCTCAATTTCCACAGCGTCCACTAAATTATAGTCCGTTCCCTCAAATCCTGTTGGTCCAACCCCCTATCATGGTTCCCTCCGTCAGTGAACCTTTGGTTACAGGTTCCAGCAGTCCAGAGGTTTCTTTCGACCCACATGTGGTTATGCAGACAGAACAGAAGGCAGATAAAACTATGGGAGAATTCTACATGGAACAGAGTCGGAAGCTTTCCGAAATCATGGAGTCACTGCCAGAGGATGAGCAAATGAGAATCTTTAAGTCATGTTTGAAGCCATCAGTAAGAGCATCAGTCAGCTATCACTTCTATCCTGATCTCAGTGTCATGGTCAACGCGGGTTCCCAATACGAGAAAGACTTAAAAGAAAAGCCGGCTTCGAGTCCAGCCTCTTCTCATCACTACAAGGCAGTCCCGACTAATTTGACATATGCCCCAAACAAAGGAAAAAGGGTTACCGAGGCATTATACTACATTCGGAATGAAATCAAGGGAAGCCTCGATCAAGCGTCCTCGAGAAATAACAATCCTCCCCGACCGCAGCTTTTTCAGCACTTCGACAACTTCGGAATGCCTCTAAGCCAAGTGTTCGAGGCATTGGTGAACCAGAAAATGCTCAAGCCCCTTGAGAATTATCAACCGAGGAATCCTAACCCGGACATGGATATGAGCAAGCGATGCGCTTTTCACAACTACCCCAGCCACACCATCGACGATTGCGTCATACAAAAACAAGCGGTTCAGGGGCTAATTGAAGAAGGAAAGTTGGAACGCCCCGAGGTCCCAACACAGTCGGAAATCCATTCCCTAGGAACGATAGGGTGAACATGGTAGCATTCGGCATGGACGAGTCCTCTGTACTCCCTCAAGCCCATCAAAAATGCTATTGAAGAGCTGGGTTACCCTTTTCCGGACCTACAGCCAGCAAGGAGGAAATAATTGAGAAGCTTGGTCTAACCCCTCGTCCCCTAGAGTCAAGCTTCGAAAATAAAAGACCCCGAGTCTGTTGTATTTAAGTTTGAGTCTCTCGAGTCATCTGACGGCCTTATGCCTAAAGATTATACGTTTGTAACAAAAACTGCGCTTCCTTATGCTTTGAATAAAAGTTCGACCTTTCTGAGTATCCTCTCATTGCAACTTTAACAAATGATAAATTAACTAATCAAAAATAGTTAATAATGATTCACTTGATAAAGACGCAGACACATTAATAAACAATGCATTAAACAAATCTTTGAGCATGTTGTCAAACGAGAGGAAAATCGGACCCAAGCTGTTGAGAAGGTTCTAACCAAAATGAATTTGGGAACTGCTGAAGAGCCTACAGAGACGCAAATCGGAGAATTCTCCGTCAATAATTCGCCTAAAGAATATCGAGTCTTCTTCTCCCCCCTCTACACAAAAAATAATACAGTCAAACCTCGTATGTCATAGTACTGTTCTCATTCAATCAAGTCTTCCTTGGACATTGTAATTAAGTCTTCAATTTCCCATACTAAAGTTTTCTTTCTTTTCTTGCTAGACTTGAGACATTATTTTTCACCTCACATTACATTTAATGAAATGGTTTTGTTCTATGTGATCACTTGCATTACTCAACAAATAATTTCCCAAATGATTAATGCTTTGATTAATTGGTGAGAGAAAGTCAATCAATATCTCCCCATATACCTTACCATACCCCACACAAAGGCCTCCATCAAGCCATACACTTTCCAAAATCACATCCCTACAATCACCTTGACCAAGTCAACGACGGCAGCGACATCACTAAATGATTGCTCTCATGTCAACAAAAAACCTAGGGGCTTGCCTTCGCCCTCGTGCGCATCAAGAAAGTTCAAGAAGGGGCTTGCCTTTGCCCTCATATGCTTCAAAAAAAAAAAAAAAGCTCAAGCAGAAGCTTAAAAAAAAGAGAAAAAGCTCAAACAGAAGCTTCAAAAAAAAAAAAATGAGCCAAGAACCCAGCACCGCTAGTCAGAAGCTCAATGAAGAAAGGCAAAGGCAAAAGCGCATCATAAGTCCTTGCGCAATATTCAAATTCTTCATCTTCCCGTGAGAGCAACGATCAAGAAGCAATTGATTCATTGAAACTGTAGTCAAATACGACTTGTTAAGGAATCACCTCAAGGCCCGTGCCTCATCATTCAACCGTCCAAGCCTTTTCGCCAAAGGTCGCACAAATATTCATGCCTTTACCTCAAAGCCAAACACGGTTCCCCCAAACTACGTAGACCTGAGATCCTTGTCTTAAGGAGAACGTAGGCAACCAGAAATGGTCCGGTCATAAACACATAAAAATCCACAAACCCGGTCTCACCAATGACCTCTCCTATTCACAAATATTCTCTCACACCTGACCCAATTCGATCCTTGATACCGGTTGACTTTCTCCTCATTATTAATCAAAGCATATCAAGTTTAATTGTTGAATAACCCGAACATCAACAAAGTTTTTTAAGCAAACACGTGATCATCGTGAACAAATCAAGTTTTCAGATGTCTCGACAAGTCTTCTTTTTCTAGAAAATAGGAAAAATAGAGCTAAACACTGATTTTCTGTTAGCAAGGGCTTCCATACACTTTTATAAGCTTTTCAGTGCTCATACTCTCTCAAAAGAGTCAAACCCAAAAGCATGCTTTTTGTGCCTACGTTAAATAAGGCATTAACACAAAAGGGGACCCATTCCTACCTTTTCAAAAATAAATATGCCCTTACGAGTGTACATTACAAGTCATTTCTCCCACAAAAAGAGGGTCGAACTACGGAGACCTGAGCCCCTCAAGGGGAACGTAGGCAGACTTCATTGGTTCGGTCTAAAGCATACACAAAACTTCAAAAATGGATGCCATCAAGGCTCAGACAAGAAGCAAGCAAGAGATTTTGCATCTCGAGAAAGCTTTAAAAGTAAATCACAAATCATCACAGTTAAAACACTTCTTGATGAGTTCAAGCACGGTCTACTCTCAAACTCACAACATGCTAAAAGACAACTTAAAACATTTAACAATTAATGTGTTTGCAAATGACAATGGATGGATACTTAGAGTTTCAGAAGGTCATTCCGCGCTACTCGCGCTTGCCCCTTCGTCATTCTTCCCTCTCCCCGATGGGTCTTTTTTCGTTCCACGTGAACTATATATGTCTCCCTCCTTCCAAGATCAGGAGTCCTTCCAGTCGTGTCAAGCAATCCAGTCGGTCTCATAGCATGGTTCGCCCATGCCTCGGCTCGGATCTCCTCCCTACGAGTCTGCAAAAGGCTCTCCTCGCCAGTCTGTCAACTCGAGTCCTGTAGTCAAACACAGCGTCTCCCGTGATATTTCTAGTGTTGACCCAAGATTCTGCACTCCTAAGGTTGTAGCCATGTCATTCCAGCCCAGCAAAGGCTCCTGCCTCACCCCGTACTATCGAGAAACGAGCGACGGGATGTAAAAAGAGGACCAAGACAACCCTGGAACCCTGACAACATAGGAACCTTCCTGGCAGGCCCTCCTAGTCTCAATTCCCCAATGAGGAACCCACCAACAGAGGTAATGCGTGCCAAGTCAAACCATCTACCTCTCCCAAGCAGACTGATCTGTCTCCAAGACCTAATGGTCGCTAACCAAATGTCCATGGACTAAAATATGTCGGAAGCACAAGGATAGCTTCAAGTCTCTCTCGCAACCATAAAACAAGCAAAGTGGGGCTTCCTCCACACATGAACTGGTCCCCCATCGCCAAGCGATCTATACCGTGGAAAGTCTCTCCCAAGACTAAGGGAACGATGTCCTCACCGTCTCTGCGATGGCCTACCACATCCAACAAAGCGCTGTGGCATATCCCGATGGAGCTAACCATGAAAAGAGTGGCTATCACTCACAAAGCAAACACGTCCCAGGAGACATCACTCTCGCAACTGCTCAGAAAACCTGTCAAAGCTGCTTCAATATCCATATACCACGAATGCATTCCCAGCTCATGCGACATGCACAAAAAATAATATAAGCTAGCAACAATTCCTAGGTCGGTCCCTGGAATCATAAATACGTCATTACATCTCAAATAAAATACTATGCTATGCAAAATACAAGTTTTTTATTACAGATACAAATGTCTGTTGCTCTACAAATACAAAACAAAAACAAATAAATAAAAGGAGTCCTACTCTGACTCATCATCATCGACCTCCTCAAACAGGAACTCCGGCATCTCGGAAAACCCGACAGTCACCTCCTCGTCATCAGAATACTCGACCCCCTCCTTGATCGAATGCTCGAAGTAGTTCGAGGGGTCAAACCCGGTAAAAGGATCAAAGAAGGGATGCGAGGAAGAACCCTCACCCTGCGCACCCGACAAAGGGAAGAACTGATAAAGGGTATGCGGCCTCTGGGCCCCCGAAGGCATCCCCGCATCAAAGCTGTGCTGCTCCCGAACTGGCACCTCAGGCTGTGGCTCTGGCTCAGCCCTCGAAGAAGGAATATCCACAAACCTCCTCGAAGGCATAGGCTCGAACGCCGCCGCACTCCGCGAAGATCTGTAGGACAGCTTCCCCTAGAGCTTCTTCATAAAAGCCCTCAACCCCACATATCGGCGGGTCAGAACGTCCAAGGACCGCCCCGAGACTTGCACAAGCAAACAACCAAAGAAAAGCTCAGCAAAAGAGATACAAAAATACTCGACAAAAGAGAAAAATACAGAAAAGATGCCAAGATGGAAAGAGCAAACAAAACTCACTGCGGTATCCGGGTCAACCCGATAGACAGCAGGACCATGCTCTGGGATGGGCACCGACACCCTCCTTCTCGAAGAGTCCCCACGAACATACGTGAAGTTCGACCCAGGTACCGGGACATCTGGAGGACGTGACGAATCATTCCGCCTCTCCCTCGCCAACACCTGTGGCATTCTCAGCTTCCTCCTAACAAAGGCCGCATTCTCCTTGGCCTCCAGGACGAACTCCTCGGCACTCACGCCGACGCGGTACCTCTCATACTCTAGCACGTCCATATCAAGAGGACTCATCATATGGTAGGGCGGATCACTCGGAGCCATAGGAGGCACACCTACGCCATGCTGCCAGAATACCCTCTCTCCCAATTTCATGGAGTCACAAGTAAGACTCCGCAGAAGCTTCCGCTGCTGCGTGACCCATGGTGCACCCTCCAGCTCATCCTCATCATATCGAATCCAAGGGTACAGCTGAAACCCCTCCGGACTGTCCCTCTCAAGGTATTGCTGCACATCCTTATATGTGACAGTGATCTTTCCCCTGCTCGTCCTCCTCATCCCACGGCTGGCACCGGAAGATCTCATAGCACCACACCTGCAACGAAAAAGCAGATAGTGCTCAGAACAAGAAAAAGAAAAGAAGACAGAGAAGTGACAAAGTGCTAAACTACAAACAACAATAAACTCATATCTCCAATGCGAAGTCAAAGCACCCCAGGGAATTGACTGTACCCTGGCCGAATCGGTCCATAGCAAAATAGAGCTCAGCCAAGCTCGCCTCGCCCCAAGCAATGTCACAAACCCTCTCCAAGTCCATCAGACTCTCCAGTAGAGGGAAAAGAGCGGAAGAGGCATGATTCGAGAACAAAGTCTCGGAGAGGGCAAACCACAAAAAAGAGCGCGCCAGCTGCTCCGCCGTCACTACCCCAGTGCCCCGGCTATATTCCCCAATGTTGGTTGTAATCTTCGCCTCCACATCAGGGTGCACCATACCCAAGCCCTTACGGGGTCAAGGCGCGAAGCCAAGTAGCTCTGCCAATACCTCGTCAGACATCTTGTCCCGCCACTTCACCGACTCCCCCTTAAAGGAAAGCCCAGTGATCACCGCAAAGTCTGTGGGAGTCACCGTCACCTCTCCCCAGCTTAAGTGGAAGGTGTGCGTGGTGTCCCACCATTACTCAGATAAGGCCAAGAAGACGCTCTTGCTCTTCTGCGTCTCCGCTATCCCGATCAAGTTCTCTATAAACACGTTCAACCCGGTAGCAATGACTAGCTTCCAAGGGCTAGGCCTCCCATCTCGGGAAATATCAGGCAAGTTCCGCCACACCTCAACCACGGCCTCAAGGGACCCCCGTGACTTCATCTTCTTTGCCTTCCCAGATGACGGCAACTCACCCTGTAGGTAAACACAACAAAGGTACGTCAATAACAGTACTTAAGTAAATATACAAAAAAAAATCCAACACGACAATCTCACAACTCACAAAAAGTCCATCCCAACATGGCAATCTCACAAATAAAAGTCCATCCCAACACGGCAATTTTTCAAACAAAAGCCCGTCACAAAAATACGGCACACATTGCACATAAATTTCCCACACAAAGTCCGTCCCTACACGGCTATTTTTCCCACAAAAAACAATGTACATACAAAAATAGCATCAAGGTACAAGTTACCAAAGCATTCATTTCAAGGAGAGGCACTTTATTTTCACAAATAAGAGCTAAACCCCACTGGGATAGGTTCATGAGAGGGGGAAGCCCCGTTTTGCTCACCTTATGGTTGCGAGAGAGGCGTCAAGCCATGCCCGAGTCTACGGCGTCCTTTAGCCCGTGGACATTTGCTGGCGGCCTCTTATATTGGATATGGATCAGTCCGCCTAGGAGAGATGGATGGCATAGCTTGGTACACATCAGATCCGTTGGTGGGTCCCTCACTGGGGGACTAAGACTAGGAGAGCCTTTCAGGAAGGTTCCTATGTTGTCAGAGTTTTAGGTTTGTCTTGGTCCTCGTTCTATATTTCGTCACTCGTTTCTCGGAAGTTTGGGATGAGGCAAGAGCCTTTGCTGGGATGGGATGACATCGCCACTATGGAGGTAGCTTCTCTTTGCATGGCAGATTCAGATGCTCTTCTGTATTTTTTGAGGGTATGGAAGTATTCCGCTTTCCCTCTTGTGGTGCTCCTTCGACGTCGGGAGAGTGTTGTGTTGACCACCGAGTACCTGGATTGGTACGAGCAGCATGTCGGGCAGTCCCAAGTGGTTTTGGGAAGAAGGCGTGAAGCGATTCTGGGGCAGGGTTGCCGTCTCAGCTATAGCCTTAGAAGTGCCGAAGCCTGGTCTAACCCTCATAATGTGACGGGAGACACTCTATTCGACTATGAGACCAGAGTTGACTGACTGACGAAGAGAGGTCCCCTTTTGCAGACTCGCAGGGAGGAGATCCGGGCCGAGGCATGGGTGAATGAAGCTTTGCGAGCTGTTAGATTATTTGACTCTACGGGGAGGACCACTAATCTCAGAATGAGAGAGACAGAGTTGGCTCGCGTGGAGCGAAAGAAGACTCGCCGAGGACGATGGAAGAAAGGGAAGAATGGCTAGGGGACAAGCGCGGGTGGTGCGGAATGACCTCCTAAGTATCTATCCATTGCATTGAAGACACATTATTTGTTAAATGTATTAAGCTGTCTATTAGCATGTTGTGAACTTGAGAGTAGACTGTTCTTGTACTCATCAAGAAATGTTGTAACCGTTAGTGATTTGTGATTTACTTTTAAAGCTTTGTCGAGACGCAAGATCTCTTGTTCGCTTTTTGTTTCTTTTGTGAGCCTTGGCGGCATTCAGCTTTTGACCCTTCTGTTGTATTTTTGGACTGCAGCAGTCTAAGCCTTGACGGCATCCATTTTTGTTTGGATTTTGTGTTTGGATGGGAAGGTTGGATGGTGAGGCATGGGCCTCGAGGTGATTCCTTGACAAGTCGTTTTTTACGGCCTTTTCAATGATTCCATTGCTTCTTGATTGTCGGCGCTGGGTCCTTAGCCTCATTGTTTTTTTAAACTTCTGCTTGAGCTTTTTTTTTCTTTTGAAGCTTCTGCTTGAGCTTTTTTTTTTTTTTAAAAGCACACGAGGGCGAAGGCAAGCCCCTAGCTTGTTGTTGACATGGGTCAATTGTTTAATGCTGAGTGACCTTTTGTTGTCCTTTGATGTTGCCGTCGTCGTTGACTTGGTCAAGGTGATAGTGGGGACACGTTGTGGAAAGTGTATAGTTTGATGGAGGCTTTGGTTGTCATCCAAACTTTTGTTTTTTTGTGTGTTTTTATACCGAACCAATTAAGGTTGCCAATGTTTCCCCCGAACTGGAGGCCTCAGGTCTTGAAATTACCCGGATCCGGCTCGCGCGCGGGCGCCCCAATATCTGGCATCGATCAGTCGGGATCGTGTGTCGCTGCGTTTTTGCTTGTAGAGTCGCCACACCATTTTGATTTAGCCCAAAACATTGAGAAAAGGCTCAGTTTAAAAACTGTTGTTGTGTGATGAGATTTTTGAGTTCGGAGGTCAGATTACTCCTCGGGAAGGGAATAGTAAATTCACACCCGTGTCGCCTCGTAAAAATGAGTCTTTAGGTACCCCTTCTTTCTTTAAAAGTTATGTGTGTGTGTGCTTAAAAATGCATGTTGTATCTGATGTCTACATTGTACACTATGTATTGAAATAGTGTAGGAAGGAAGCCTTACCAATGTTGGTTCGTGTCTTTCTTCCGCTGGGGAATAGTGTTTGAGTGTTGAATAGTGTTTCGGGGCGGACCGGGATTGCTTCGGGACGTGCCGGTATTTGCGAACAGAGTTTCGGCGTGCCTCGGGATTGTCAGGTGTGTATTCGGGCAGAGTTTCGTCATGCGTTGGGATTATGGGGATCGTTGACTGGACTCGGGCAGATGTTCATCGTGCATCGAGATCGTCAGTTGCGCTCGCGCGGAGTTCCGGCGTGCGTCGGGATCGTCGGTTGAGCTCGGTAAGGGCCGGGACACCTCGAGATGGACCAGAATGCCTCAGGATGGATTAGCAGGGCTTCCGGATGGATCGGCAAGGCTTCAGAATGCCTCGGGAGTGCCTCGGGAGCGTCTCGGGAGCGCTCGATAGTGCTCGGCAGAGCTTCGGAGTACCGCGAGGGGCCTCAGAATGCTCTGGAGGGAACCGAAAGGGATCGGGATTGCCCCGAAGGGTCTTAGAGAGGAAGCCTGAAGGCTGGGGGAGAGAGGAGAAGAGGATTGTGTGTCAAAAATGAGAGGGGAGGCCTCTATTTATAGGGTCCAGATTCTGGCAAGCTTTGTCACACGACACTGTCAGCCATTACCAGTTTTTTGTTTTCCTGGATTTAAGGGAATATTGTGGACTTTAAGGGGATTTTGTAATTATGATGTCTGGATGCAAAGTGGTCCGCACGGACAGCCTTTGCTTTTCCAAATTTTCCCCAATTCCCAAAAAGTCCTTTTGCACTTTTTAATCCCAGAATGCCCCCCCTTGGTTTGGTTGGTGGTTTTTGGGGTTTTTGAAGGCTACGGGTGTTCGAGATCACATTTATATGAGTCTGCGGTGTTTCCCGTGCATTTGAAAGGGAGTGATCCAGATTGGGGTACTTACAGAAGCCCCTCGACGACGTCACTTATGGAGGAAGTGGGGTCGTCGATAAGATAAGGGTCCTGATTTGGATCACGTGCTGGGAAAGGATGTGACCATGTAGGTCGGTTGGATGGACGTGGCAATGTCCTGCTGTGGTGTGACCGCTAAGGTCGGCTGTGAGGACGTGGTGGTATCTTCTAAGGCGTGACCGCTTAGGTCAGTGGTGAGGACGTGGTGGTGTCCTATTGTGTGACCGTTTAGGTCAGTTGGCTAGACCCTTTGCTAGGATTCCTACGTATCCCTAGCAAGAATCAAGCCTGATCGTAGTTCGTGTGTGGGGTGAGTGTTATCATGCACGAGGACGTGTGATATCCTCTGACTGAGACTTGGTGTGTGGACATGGTGGTGTCCTGTGGGTGACCGTTTAGGTCGGCTGTGAGGACGTGGTTTGTCCTCGGTGTGACCGTTTAGATCAGTTGGTTGGACCCTTTGATAGGATTCCTACGTATCCCTAGCGGGAATCAAGCATGATCGTAGTTCAGAGGTCATGTAATCTTGAGTGTATGCGGGCGTGGTGGTGCCCTGAGGTGATGTGACCGCTGAGGTCGACTGTGAGGACTTGGTGGTGTCCTGAAATGGAAATTTTACGGTTTTCCGAACTGGGTAATTTAAAGCCTTCCGAGCTGTGGATAATGATTTGGGAGGTTTATACGGTCTTCCAAACTGAGTAATTTAAAGCCTTCCGGGCTACGAATGATGATGAGGACGTGTTATGTCCTCTAACTGAGGTTGTGCCGTGCGTGAGGACGTGACTTGTTCTCTGACTGAGTTTGTGTCGTGCGTGAGGACGTGACTTGTCCTCTGACTGAGTTTGTGTCATGCGTGAGGACGTGACTTGTCCTCTGAGGTTGTGTCATGCGTGAGGACGTGACTTGTTCTCTGACTGAGTTTGTGTCGTATGTGAGGACGTGACTTGTCCTCTGAGGTTGTGTCGTGCGTGAGGACGTGACTTGTCCTCTGACTGGGGTTGTGTCGTGCGTGAGGACGTAGCTTGTCCTCTAATTGAGTTTGTGCCGTGCGTGAGGACATGACTTGTCCTCTGACTGAGTTTGTGTCGTGCGTGAGGATGTGACTTGTCCTCTGACTGAATTTGTGTCGTGCGTGGGGACGTGACTTGTCATCTGACTGAGTTTGTGTCATGCGTGAGGACGGGAATTGTCCTCTGACTGAGGTTGAAAGTGTTTGTTCTTTGGTTTATGAGTATGAACCTGGCGAGGCCTCTTGTGAGGCGTGTTTGCTTGGTGCTTGATTTTGAGAGGCGTGATTGCCTTGTGTTTTGTTTTTATGAGGCATGATTTCCTCGTGTTTTGTCCGCTGGGGAAAGGTTGGACTTACGATGACTGCCGATGTTCATCTGCTGGGGATGCGTGGTCTTGTACGGGTTTTCAAGAATTCCCATTTGAGTTTTTGACTGCTGAGGAAGGGATTTCGGGCTTACTTTGATGGCCGGATTTTGTTTCGCGTTACATGTTTTTTTGGAGGCGTTTTGTGCCTTAGGATGTGTGCTCGAAGGCATTTTGTGCCTTTGAATTTGTTTTGCCGTTTTAGTGGGCGATGTTCGGGCTAACGAATGATGGCTGGGGGAATGACTTGTTTGTTGTGAAGGCATTTGTACCTTGGGATGCGAGTTCAAAGACTTTTTTTGGCGCCTTGGGATTTGTTTGTGGAGGTGTTTGGGGCCTTGGAATTTGTGTTTGGAGGCGTTTGCGCCTTGCGTGTTTGTTTTTCCGTTTAGTGGGCGAGGGTCGGACTTACGATGACGGCCGGGTTTAGTTTGGTTGGGTTAAGGACCAAACTGCATTGAATTTACTGAAACAGGCCTTTGGACGGCCAGGGGCAAAGATTATAAGGGCAAAAGTGTAATCTTGCCAGGGGATGCAAAGTGGTCTGCACGGATGCCCTTTCTTTGCAAAGTGGTCGGCACGGATGAGCTTTGAAAATTGATTTTCCAAAATCAAAAATCAGATTTCAGCAACGAACAACAACTTCATTTTCTCCTTCTGTTCGAACGAGAGAGAGAGAGAGAGAGAGAGAGAGAGAGAGAGAGAGAGAGAGAGAGAGAGAAATTTGGTTTTGGCCAAAAATTTCTGACGGAATTCTTTCGAGTTTGCTTGAATTGCTTGTGATGGCGGAAAGAATTAGACGAGGTCGTTGCCAAAGGAGCCAAGAGGCCATTGAGAGGAGATTGGATCTCCAAAGGAATTGCTCTTCCTTTGTGCCTTCGTCAAGGAATCCGGATGTGATTTATCCGGATCCGGAGGTGCACAACTTGCGGGGGAGGACCATAAGGGAGGTAAGAAATCAATTTTTGCTTTGATTCTTGCTTGAAATGTTGTATGCTAGAACTAGGTTTTAGTTTTCGCATATTTGAGGCTTTCGTTGTTGCCATGATCAATTTGTGAAATTGATGTTGATTTGCTGAATTGAATGCGTAAGAATTGTGGGTATGTGATTTTTGTGCAATAATGTGGAGATTAGCTCTTATTTGTAAAAATAAAGTGCCTCTCTTTGAAATGCATGCTTTGGTGATTTGTACCTTATGCTATTTTCGTATGTACATTGTGAAAAAATTGCCGTGTAGGGATGAACTTTGTGTGAAAAGTGTATGTGCAATGCGTGCCATGTTTTGTGACGGGTTTTTTTTTTTGAAAATGTGTCGTGTAGGGACGGATCCCTCTTTTGAGAAAATTGTATAGTGTGTGCCGTTTTTTGTGACGGGCTCTCGAAAATGTGTCGTGTAGTGCGTGCCGTGTTTTTGTGACGGACTATGTGGGGAAAGTTATGTGCAATGTGTGCCGTGTTTTTGTGACGGGTTTTTTATGTTTTCGTTTCTTTTTGTATATTTGCATTAAGTACTGTTATTGACGCACCTTTGTTGTGTTTATCTGCAGGATGAGGTGCCTTCGTCCGGGAAGGCGAAGAAGATGAAGTCTCGGGGGTCGCTCGAGGCCGTAGTTGAGCTGTGGCAGCATCTGCCGGAGATCTCCAGGGAGGGTAGACCGAGTCCTAAGAGGCTGGTCTTTGATTCTGGTTTGGGCGTGTTCGTTGAGAACCTTGCCGGGATAGCGGAGACGCAGAAGAACAAGGGCATCTTCTTCGCTTTGTCTGAGTATTGGTGGGACACCACGCATACCTTCCATCTTAGCTGGGGAGAGGTGACGGTGACTCCTACCGATTTTGCGGCGATTACTGGGCTTTCCTTCAAATGGGGGCCAGTGAGATGGCGGGATAGGATGTCCGATGGGGTGCTGGCGGAGTTGCTGGGCTTTGCGCCCTATCCTCATAAGGGCCTGGGTATGCTGTTTAGCGATGTAGAGGCTGTGAATGTGTGCCCAAATTTTGTTTTTGTTGGATTCACGCGAGTTTGAAGACATCCGGTTTAATTTGAAAAACGGAGTCGCCACGCCATTTTGATTACCTCAAAACTTTGAAAAAAAGGTTTTATGGGTTCGGAGGTTAAGTTAACCCTTGGGAAGAACGTTTGGCGTTCACCCAAGGTGCCTTGCCGGAGCAAATCTCCCATGATTTCATTAATCGTGCTTGCTTGCGGGCTTTCTTGTGTGCATGTGTTTGAAAATAAGGAGAGAATGTCCCAAGTCGTCTTCCGGACGTACAAACCATTTGTTGGTTGTCGCTCGGGATTTCTTGGAATTTATGTATTCGGGATTATGATCCCGTCCTCATCTTGTGACTTGTGATCATCGCATTTTTAACCTCGGGACCCTCGGGACTTGCGTGATCGAGAGAATGACTCTCTTTTTGGTCAAAGATGAGGTTCTTTAGAAAAGGAAGGTCCTTAGCCCATCAATCCTACGCTTTAAGACGGTCGAGCTCGTATAGATGCTTCATACTCTTTCTTAAGCGATAATTGGAGATATAGGGTTCAAGGTTGTCCCTTTCTAATGAAATATGGAACCTTTAATGGAAGGAACGATGTAAAGATAGGATCTTTTACACCAGTCCGTTCCTAGGTTACTAATGGGGGAATGGGGGAAATGTATGTAAAAATGACACTTTAATGAAAAGATGACATTTTTGGGTTGCAAATGATGCACTTAGTTTAAAGAAATGATATTTATTTCAAATGATGCATAAAGATTTGATTTTTATGCAAATGATGCATTTTTGAAGAAATTGGCATTCATTATGCAAATGATGCATAAAGATTGCATTTTGAAAAGCATATGATGCTAGTTTATGGTAAAGACATGGTCTTTAAAGCAAATGATGCTTGGAAAAGTGATTTTGGATGCAAATGATGCATTTTGATTGAAAAGATTTGATTTTTATATGCAAAGGATGCATGAAGATGACATTTTTATTTGAAAATGGGGGTTTTAGGTGCAAAGGATGCACCTTTATAGGAAAAGACTACATTTTTATGACAAATGATGTCTAATGCATGCAAAAGGGGAAGGGGAAATATGAAGATATGATATTTAATCTACCAAGTCCCAAGCAATATAAAAGTAATGCAATGAGCAATTTATAAAGCAATTAGGATGCGAGGTTAGGGCGTGCGAGGTTACCAATGGCTTCCTTCTTCTTCGGGCGGAGCTAGGAGGAGAGGTTGGTCTTGGATCTTCAAGGAGGAGGGAGGGAGCTTCTTGGCCTTCTTCTTCACCTTCTTGGATCTTCAACAGCCTCTTGGGAGTATTTCTTCGTATTATATGTGGTGTTGTTGGAAATTGTTCTTTTTGGAAATGGGTAGAGGAGGGCTCTATTTATAGGCAGTCTGGATAAGGCTAATGAAGCCGTGCGGCTAAGGGCAGCAAGCTAATGCAGCCGTGCGGCATTATCCACAATGACTCAGCATTCTAGAACCATGCAAGGTGGCAAATTCTAGAACCTTCCCTCCTAATTAAGAAAAACGTGTTTCTTAATTAGGAAGGATTCCCTTCAGCCCTTATTTAATTAAAAACAGTTCCGGAATGTTTCGGAACACTAGGAAGGTCTGGGGAATTACCGGAAAACTTACCGAAATTGCCGGGAAATTTAACCGGAAGGCATGAGCCAGATTTGGGTACTTACAGAAGCCCCTCGGCAATGTCACTTGCAAGGCGAGTGGGGTTGTCGATAGAAAAGGATCCGATCTGGCGAATGCTGAGACGGAGGAAAATGACCTAGGAGGTCAAGCAATTGATCCTACTGGGGATATGCTAGAAGTGACCAAGGTGGTCAGATAACAAAGTCTCTTATGAGAGACTACTTCATCACTGAGGAGTGACGGAGGAAAAAAGGGTGACCAAAGTGGTCGGATGGCTGGACCTTTTATAAAAGGCTACCTACGTATCTCGGAGGAATCAAGCCTTGATCGTAGTTCGAGCATCACTAGATAGGTAGGAACGATGTCTAGGATCCTCGAGGGTTTGACAATTAATGGAGGATGTCACCTGATTGACAATTAATGGAGGTTGTCACCTGATTGACAATTAATGGAGGTTGTCACACGATTGACAATTAATGGAGGTTGTCACACGATTGACAATTAATGGAGGTTGTCACCTGATTGACAATTAATGGAGGTTGTCACCTGAGAAAACTGGAGCTTACGTCACTATCGAGAAGATAGAGGTAGCTAAAGTTGAGAGAAACTTAAGCGTACGTCACTATTCGGGATAGAGGTAGCTTAAGTTAAGAGAAACTTGAGCGTACGTCACTATTCGGGATAGAGGTAGCTTAAGTTAAGAGAAACTTGAGCGTACGTCACTATTCGGGATAGAGGTAGCTTAAGTTGAGAGAAACTTGAGCGTACGTCACTATTCGGGATAGTGGAAGCTTAAGTTGAGAGAAACTTGAGCGTACGTCACTATTCGGGATAGAGGTAGCTTAAGTTAAGAGAACTTAGCATACGTCACTATTCGGGATAGAGGTAGCTTAAGTTAAGAGAAACTTGAGCGTACGTCACTATTCGGGATAGAGGTAGCTTAAGTTGAGAGAAACTTGAGCATACGTCACTATTCGGGATAGAGGTAGCTTAAGTTAAGAGAACTTAGCATATGTCACTATTCGGGATAGAGGTAGCTTAAGTTTAGAGTTTTGACAATTCGGAGGTTGTCACCTAGCGTTATCCCGTTATAACGGAATTAACGGAGGCGACTGAGAAGAAAACTTAATTGCCTAAGAGATAAGGGATATCTTCTGAAAAAGATATTATCTTGGTTAAAAGATAACGGAAATTGCATGCCCAAGTGGAAGGTCCAGGGGCAGGATTGTAATTTTCTGCTCAGAGCGAATGAGGCCGCCCGACATGAGATGGAGAAAAAGGAGCCGTACGGCTAGAAGCCTGTTTTTTCCAGATTATTTAAAATCAGATTTGAACGGGCCATTGGCATTACATTGCCGCCCAAGAACACAGAGAGAGAGAAGAGAGGAAGAGAATTTTGAAATTCTTTCAATCCCCTTGCTTCCCTTTGATTTGAGATGGATCCGGAGGGCAATCCCATTCCGAGGCAAGCAAGAAGAAACATCTCGGCGGCCGCTCGGAGGAGGAAAAAGGAGCTCGTTCGAACGGAAAGAAAGTATGACTTTCTTACGCCTCCGTCGGAGCTTTACCCGGGGAGAAGGGAGCATAAATCAACGAACCCGCGATCGGTTGGGGTAAGCATTCTTAATTTGCTCAATTCCGTCGATTTTGATTGAATTTTGAATGATTTAGGGCTTGACCCGAATTTTAGGAATTTTCTAGGATTTTTGAATGACTTTGAGACATTGATGAATAACCTATGAGGCTAAGAATATGCAATGTGCAATTTGTTTGACAAAAATAATGGGAATGACCCACTTTTTTCTCGCAAATAAAGTAAGAATGAGAAAATTGTCTAAAGTGAGACGGAGTTCTTGCATGTGCTAGAACTAGGTCAAAATTTTGAGAAAACATGATTTTGGAAGATGAAAAGGATTCATGCATGCCATTTTTGAAAGAATAATGCTTATGTGCAAAGAATTGTGAAAATTGTGATTTTGTGCTTTAGGAAAGTAATGGGACTTGACATGACGCGTTTCAAGTGATGAAAGACGCTTTTTGATGCAAATAATGCTAGAAAAACTTTTGTGAATGCTTTTCTTTTGAAAACATGTGCGCTTTTGTGAATATATGCATGATTTTTTTTGAAAATGATGAATGATTGACACACTTTTTTGTTGTGCTTGTCTACAGGAGAACAAGTCTAGAGGACCATCTGAGATAGCAGTTAAGCTTTGGCAAAGGATGCCGAATTTCGAGAAGAATGGGGTGAACCCCAAGAATTTGGTGAGGGCTACCGGCCTAGATTCGTTCGTCGAGGCTATCGGCAGGGGTGTTCACATCACCTCGAAGAGCAAGGGCTTGATCCGAGGCCCTTTCCGAGTTACGGTGGGACCGGTACACATAGCTTTCACCGAGCTGGGAGAGCTGACGGTGACTCTGCCGACTTCACGGCTATTGCTGGCCTACGGTTCACCGGGAGGCCCGTGACTTGGAGAGACCACATTACAGTGAGGAGTTCCGAGGCTTTGGTCGGGTTTGAGCTGATTCCCAAGGGGCTGGGGATGGAGACGCGGAACGTCGAGGTGGCGATTCGAGACTTGCATGCGAGAACTTTCTTGCTAATGATGTGGCTTGCCAGTGGCTAGAGCCTTTGTATGGTTGATGCTATCAGTCACTATCTTCGCTAATTCTGGGACGCTAGCTATGACTTGCCTCCTTGACTCTTTGGTTGATGTTGATGGTATAGGGACGGTCTCTTGGGGAGAGGCCGGATTGGCGGAGTTGTACTTCTCGTTGGACATGTACGGTCGGAACAAAGGCTTTGCTTCCATGGGGCGCTTCTCATTTTCCCTTGAGGTAGTCTCCTTTCTTTTCTCTTTTCTCTTTCCTTTGTCTTGAGACTTTTATGAGAGAGAGAATGACCTTTTGACGCTTTGAATATGCGGGCCTGGTTTTGCGAGGTGATCGGGTTCTTCCCTTGGAACCAAAGCGAGTGATGTCACCATCTTCCCTGCTATGGTTATTTGGAGGAGATGCGAGGATAAATTCACGGAGAAGACCCGGATCACTTTCGACTACAAAATGGTGAGGCCGATCATCAATAAGGACGGGCACGACGGAGTGGACTTCTACCACTTGGGGCGGTATCCGAGAGATTTTCTTTGGGAGATGCCATTGAGGCGACTAGGCGAGAGGAGGTGGCTCATTTGGGCGACATGTGATGTCATTTACTTGGGGACCGTTTCTCGAGGCGGCATGGCCATGTCCCTCCATTGGACGCCATTACTCCTCGGGATCCTCCGGCACGGATGCTACAGATCCGAGGGGATTGGCCGAGAGGATGAGATTGCCAGTACCGGGCGGCGTGGCTGCGAGAGGAGTACTTCGACATGGACACCCCTACTGCTTGTGTTTGTGGAGCGGCGCTGAGGACGCCACGAAGCTAGTGAAGGCTGGCGGTCACTCGGGGATATGGGGAGGATGAGCCTAGTGACCCGCCGATCCCTCTGCGCATCTGTCCTACGTGGTCCATGGAGTACCGAGGAGGATGAGGATACTGTCCCCAGATGCTAGGAGCCGGTACACCTTGCCGCTGGCGGCCTTGTAAGTATACTTTTAGGGTCCTTCCACTTTTCGACTTTCGATTTTTACGCTTTTTGCAATTTTACGAGATTTTACGAGATTTTTCTCTTCTTTTTTTCTCGGAGTTCTAGCTCGCACTTACGATAGGCTGGTCGGGTAGAATAGGGGCTGGAAGACATGTGCCGGTCCGCCACGAGGAAGGCGGCACGTTGCTTCAAGGCGACGACGGACGCACAGAGCCCGGGCGCAAGAGAC
Source organism: Adenophora triphylla var. japonica (assembly GCA_022495995.1). Lineage (NCBI taxonomy): Eukaryota > Viridiplantae > Streptophyta > Magnoliopsida > Asterales > Campanulaceae > Adenophora > Adenophora triphylla. Next base: position 387,443 of record JAFEMH010001351.1, on the reverse strand, counting down.
TGCGGCACGTCGGGGGGCACAACGTCTACCTCATCGGCCTCGGAGTACTCTTCCGGTGCCATGCCTCGGGGCGGGGACCCAACGGCCCGACGTGCAGGAGCGGCGGGCGAGTATGGGCATGATAATGTCCATGCGTACGATGTGAGCGACCGGGAGGACTGATGAGGGAGGCTAGCATCTACGGGCGAGTAGCGATGAGGAGGAAGAAGAGTCGGAGGCCTAGGAGGTCTCTAGAGTAGATTTGGAACAAAAACAAACAATGAACAATTTTTATGCACACTTTGTTTATTTTTTGCTTTATTTGAGCGCCGATGGGCGAAGACATTGTATTTATGTTTTATTTACTTTTCTAATTCATGCTTTTTTAATTTGCATATTATGCGAGCCTTGGGGCGACTTTTTGCTTGGAATTGGGAGTGGCTTGGGCCAAAATGATTTATAATGGTATATAAATGCTTGAATGGCTTACGTACATGTTTTTGTACGGAGTTTTGGTTGAAAAAGTGGGGTGAAAACTCCCTTGGGCAGCAACTTTGGTTCTTTGCAGAATTTTCCTACGAGAGGGCTAATGTAGCCGTGCGGATAGGTCTCAGGGGCAAATGAAGCCGTGCGGCTCACGGTTCTGTCTGGCTGGTTATTTTACGAATAAAAGCAAGGCTTGGCCATTTCATTTCATTTTCAACATAGACTTGTCCCAATTGTTCCCGAGCACATTTTGGACCTAAAAGCACCATCTTTGATCATTTTGCGATGGAGAAGCCCGTCGGATTGCAAAGGGAAGCGAGACCGTTTTAAATCCGATCTTCAATCTTGGGTGAGACACAACTTCCAATCTCATAGGGTGCTGCTTGATTCTTCCTTCAAGATCAGGTCTTTATGGCATTTGAGGGATCTCCCGCCCGATTGGGACCTCTTGAGAACCGCAGCAAAGTTACAGGACGTCAGGAGACATGTTCTTGCTTTTCTTACAACGAGATTGTCCCGACGCATGAAGACTTCCGAGCGTTGATTGGGGGTCCGAGATTGAGGCTATATCTATTCCGGCTGATCGGAGACGTGCGGTGACGGTAAAGCTTGCATCTTTTCTGCGAGATTCCTTTGGGAGAGGCTGAGAGGATGATGATAGCCCCAGATAGGATTGACCTTTACGATATCCCGGGCGAGTTTGGGTCTCCAGAGATATGGCTGCGACCACGGTGGCTATGGATGCTTTCATTCTTTGCGTATTCTGCTCTGTTCCCGCTTGAGTCCGTGGGGATCTGTGTCATAGTGGTCTCTTGGACATGGTTAGAGGCGCAAGGCTGGGAAGGATAGTGTCCCCACTTGGTTTTGGGAGAGACACTTCATGGGATTGACGGGATGGCTCGGGAGACCATTTCATGAGATCGGGAGTCAGTTGTGTTGACCTTATGGCTGCGGGAGAGGCTCGGGGCTTTGCCGACTCGGTGCCCTTGGGTGATTTCTCGGAGAGGTGCACCGAGGCAACGGGACCCGGAGTAGCGGGAGGCGACGATGGCTAGGCTATCCACTTCGGACATCCGTTGGTGGATACCTCATTGGAGGTTGCGGACCGGGAGGATATTTCGGGAGTCCTATGTTGTGAGGGTTCTAGGATTACTTTGGTCATCCTTCTACATACCTGCTTAGTATCCGGGCGGTTTGGGGCTTTACGGGAGCCATTGAGTGATTGGGATGACATCCGGACCATGGAGGTGGTGTCATTGGACATGAGGATCCGGCCGGCTTCTCTTTCTTCTCGAGGGCTTGGACACATCTTTGCTTTCCCACGGGGCTATCTTCGGAGCGGGAAGAGCACCATCTTGACCACTTGTCTACTTGGATTGGTACGAGAGGGAGATGGGAGCGACTCGGGTCATTTTGGAGGAGACGTCGAGCTTTATTGGGAGGCGAGCTGCGACTCGAGTAGGACTTTGAGGGAGGCGAGGCTAAGGCGAGTCGCCGTAACCGGTCGGAGTGACTTGGTCGGGGATATGGAGGCTCGGTACAAGAGGTTGTCGAGAGTCGCTCCTTTGGCGAGGCTCGGAGGGAGGAAGTGCGAACTCGTGCTCGGATAGAGAGAGCACTTATTGACACGGGTTTGGTAGAGGCTCCGGTGAGGATACCGGAGGTCGGGATGAGGGGTACCGAGCATCATAGACAAAAAGAGGAAGAAGACTCGACGGGGCCGAGGAAAAGGGAAGAAGACCAAAGAAGACTCGGCGGAATGACGGCGACAGAGATCTTTTCTTAGGATTCCACTTATTGCCATTTTGCAAACACATTAGTTTATTTAGGCATTTTATTGTATTTTAGATCTTTGTAGCGAGGTTAGCGAGTTAAGAGGTAGACCGTGCTTGAACTCATCAAGAAGTTTTTAACTTGTAATGAACAAGAAATATTATCTTAGAAATTAATCAAGACACATTTCATGGAAATTCAAATGTCTTTTTTTATTGTTTAGGACACATTTCATGGAAACTTAATCGTCCTTTTTATTGTTTAGACCGAACCATATATGGCTGCCTACGTTCCCCTTTTACAAGAAAGACTAAGGGGCTCAGGTCTTCGTAGTTCATTACAGTGAACTAATTTTTTCATGTGCGGCCATTTGTTTTTGCCTAGACCGCCCTTTTTGGGGTTTTCAGCCTAGCCGGGCATTACTCTTTTTGCACTAAGATTTTTTTTATGTGCAACCCTGTCTTTTGCCTAGACCGCCCTTTTTGGGGTTTTCAGCCTAGCTGGGTATTACTCTTTTTGCACCCTTTTTTTATTATTATTATTATTTTTTTTTTCTTTTAGACATAGTATCTTTTGAGCTTATCACCGTTGACTGGGTGGACAAAAGGATTGCCGTCCAGGTCTGCAAGCTTCATGGCTCCTCCCGATAGCATCTTCTGCACCACATAAGTGTAAGTACCCCAATCTGGATCACTCCCTTTCAAACACACGGGAAACACCGTAGACTCATCCACGCAGTCTCAGAGACCTCTCTCACTCAAAACCCTCTCAAAACCCTCTCAAACCCCCAAACAAACCAAGGGAGGAGCCTTTACGGGATAAAAGGGACAAAAGGACCTTTTGGGAATTTTCGAGAAATCGGAAAAGCAATTAAGGTCCGTACGGACCTCTTTGTTTCAATGATTACTAAATCCTCTTAAAGTCCACAATATTCCCTCAAATCCAGGGAAGAAATGATGACTTCCTCTGCGAGTTGGTCCGTACGGACCTCTTTGCATGAAAGATGGTCCGTACGGACCTTATTGCATGGGGGACATCATCATTGCAAAATATTCTCCATCATTGCAGATTCCCTCAAATCGAGGAAATCCAAAGTACGGATAACCAAGAAGGTCCGTACGGACCTCTTTGCTCCAAATTTTTACTATAAATAGAGGGCTCCCCCTCCTCATTTTCACACACCTCCCTCTTCTCTCTTCCTCCCTTAGCCTTCGGCTTCCCCTCTAAGTCCTCTCGAGGCACTCCCGGCCCCTTTCGGATCCTTAGAGGCCTTGAGCTCCCTTGTGGTGCTCAGAAGCCTCCCAGCGCTCCAGAGACGCTCCCGCGCTGCCAGAGGCACTCTCGAGGTACTACGAGGCCCCTCGTGGTACTCAGAGGCCTTGCACGGTCTTTCCACGGTGTCCCGGCTCTTTCCGAGTCAAGCCGGCGATCCCAAACCACGCCGAAACTGTCAGAGTGACTCACTGCCACCCAACGCCGCACGCCGAACCTCTGCCCGAGTGATCCCAGCGATCCCACGCACGCCGAACCTGCGCCAGCAGGCCTGCAACCTCAACTCACGCCGAAACTGCGTCCGCGGACAACCGGCACCTCCCAGAAGCAATCCGATCCGTGCAGGAACGCTACTCCGACCTCAAACACTATTCCCCGGCGGAAGACGAGACACGAACCAACATTGGTAAGGCTTCCTTCCATTACTATTTCAATACATTTCCATACATAGCATACAATGTAGACATCCGATACGGCATGCATTTTTAAAAGCACACACACACACACACATGACATTTAAAGGATATTAGGGGTATCCGAAAGACTCGTTTTACGAGGCTACTCGGAGTGAGCTCTAATATTCTAATATTCTCTTCCGAGGAGTCATCGACCTCCGAACTCAAAATCTCATCACACAAAAACGGTTTAAAATTATCTTTAAGCGATGCCCTTTTCAATGTTTTGGGCTTAATAAAACGGCGTGGCGACTCTACAAATGCGAAAACAAACGGCGAGACACCCTCCAGCGCGAAAGATGCCGGATGCCGGGCGCGATCGCCTGCCTCTCGGATCCGGGTAATTTCGGTTGGCGACTCCGTGGGAATATTTTGTTTTAAAAACTTTTAAACAAAACAAAAGATTTTTAAAACGATGATGAGGGTCAAACTTTCATTTTACCCCTTCCTTTAAGCGTTGTGTGTGTGTGCACGTGCTTCGTTTTTATTTTACAAAAAAATAAAAATACAAAAAAATGCATCAATATACATACGTGCATACATTTAAAATTCTTCAAAAAACTCTGTTTTACTCAGAAAAGAATTTTAGAGACCGCACTGCTACGCGCATTTCTTGCCTCGGTTACACCGCACTCTACTCCTGCTTCTTTGCCTCGGTTACACCGCACACTATGCGCACTTCTTGCCTCGGATACAACTGCACACTACAACCCTTAACCCGGAGTGGTCTCGGTTGCTGATCCGTTTGGTCTTCCTAGGCCTCTTGGACGCGCGCGGGATCATTCCAAACATCCCATCCTAGCCCAGCGTCAACCACACGTTTGAGTCTTGGAGTCACACTCTGTCCGGACTCGGTTGGTTTTTACCCGGTCAGGTGTCATACGGACTGGATACATATACCATGCCGGCCATTTTACGAGTCAAGGCTCGGAACTCAAGATCCCTTGCGCAAGCAAGCGATGAAAAGGTCATGCTAAAATCTTGACTGATCTTGATTTAGAAGCTACACCCAGACGATGTTCCGTCCCGGATATACATCCATGCTCGCGTGACACCATGTCATCACGCCTTTGATACGTCGGCCATGACGATATGACCCGGCCAACGCCCAGCGTCACGAGATCCCTTGCGCAAGCAAGCAAAGAGAAGGTCATGCCGAACTCTTGACACGATCTTGACTTAGTGGCCGGCTCGGTTCACTATTCACATGGCTAACGCATCAAAACGAACATGACGAGGCTCGGTCCTTAGGTTCGATTTTTCTTTTAGGCGGTGGAAACCGCTTGCGCTATAGGACCCTCGCACAGGTGTCCATCCGCTGGGATGTCGAAATACGGGTGCAAAACGAGGGGCTTATAGCCGCACAGATGGTCTCCACTGACCCAGGATCTAGCATAGTTGCGAAAAAGAAGAGCAATCTTTTCCAGCCTACCTAGGACTCTGAGAAAACATGTTTTAAGTAAATTAAAACAACAAAAAAAAAATCAATCAAAAAAAAAAATAAAAGAAACGGAAACCACATGCCACGTGAGCTTTCCCCCTTTTATCCCGTTAGGCCATTCCCGTGTCTAAACCTTGCCCGTCACCCCCTCCGGCTAACGAGAGAGTGGTCGAGAGTACCCAGGGAACCCGTCTCCCGGTGTCAAAACGGCAGGTCCTACCTCCTTCCCGGCTCTGTCACCGGGACGGTCAGTCAATTCCCGTGGCCAAATCGGTGGATAACAACGATGAGAACGGGACCTTACCCCCAAGAAATTTCCCAACATTGGAAGAAGTTTGGCGAGGTCCTCATGGCTATTGAGAAACGTCAAGGTGAGCAACAAGCCTGGATCGAAGGTGCCATGCGCCACTTCGGAACATTAGCTACCCGACTACACAGGGCTTCCCAGTCATGTTGCTCCTACGGCCTCTAACATCTCTCATTGTCTCCCGAAGTCAACCTGTTACCCTCATACGAGCCATGCGGTTATGACGTAAGGCCACAAGACCTTCCCGGAGGAAAGCACGCCCATCCGGCCTCACGAGGTCCCGGTACCACCGCCGAACAACGAACACATGCGGTGGGACGTCTGCGATTGCGGTGCTTGTGCGGAAATGGAATTCCGGGATGAAATGAGCGAGGGCCGTCCTCGAGAAGAGAAAGAAGAAGCTATCTTCTCAACAAAAGCTGAAAAAGAGGTATGAATCCGGTGATCCCACGAGTCGGAACCCTTGGAGAACCCTCGGGAAAGTTTGACTACTATGTCATCTACTCGACAAATCTCCCCGGCCCTAGTTACGCACGGGGCCACGGCAATGTTTGCTCCATGATCAGTGGGACGAGCTTCGCACCGCCACCGAAGGCCCGAAGGTCCGGATAATCCAACCCCTTTGTCTTGGGAAGATCTCAAAGCCACTATTGATGCTTCGGTAAAAGCCATGACGGTGAACGAATTGAAATGCGCGGATCGGCCTTACGCCAATCGAGGCTCCTCCCACTACGAAATGGGAGAGACAAGCAAAACCATAAGTCCGAGAGGTGAATGTTACGACACGTTCGGTCAAATCCCGATGAATCCTCCACGGACGAGACAAGGCCGGCCATACAGGCCACGGGTGAAAAGGGCCCTACGCCAAGAAAGTGAAATCTTGGACCCAGTGAAGATCTGTCTTGACACAGCTCAAGCGCACTCGAGGCTAACATCTCACTCTGGTCCTTACTCACTTCATCTTACCCGCACAAGCTCAAGTTGGAAGAAAGCCTGGCCCGAGACCATGGTTCCATCACGGTGACACACGATGAAGCGGTTCGAGATGATTGGCAACGTCAATTACGGCAATATCATCACTTTCTGAGCTCGACCTTCCAAAATTTGGGGGCGACCACAATGAGCCTCTCTACATGCCAGTTCAGTGGACGGCGTCGTCTCCCTCGGGTGTTGGTAGATGGGGGATCATCCATGAACGTCCTTCCGGCCAAAATGATGGATTTGCTAGGGATCAAAGCAAGCGATCTAAAGCCCTCGACTCGGGCAATCAAGGCATACGACTCAACATCCCGCCCGAGTCTTGGGAATAGCCACCTTGAACTTGTGGTTCGGAAAACAAATGGTCGACGGATTTCCAAGTCATCGACATCCCGATCACCTTGGCTGCCATTTTGGGACGCCCTTGGCTACACCGGATCAATGGGGTGGCATCCACTCTCCATCGGTGCGTAAAGTTCGTCCAAGGAACAGATCTTACCATCATCTACGGTGATAGCATAGTCACGAAAGGACCGACACAAACGGCGTCCCGGTCTTAGAAATCAAACCCGACAATGATGGCATGATGCTAACGGGGTTCACCATCGAAAGCCAAAGGCCCAAGTGTGCCACATAGACGCCTTTGATTTGGGACAAGATCCCTCCCCCGATGAAAATGATGAAGCACATGAACTACATCCGGGGCTCGGTTTGGGAAAACGCCATCGGGGCACTCAACGGATCATCAATATCAAAGAACGAGAATACCTGCACGGCTGGGATACTCTCCTACTCCCGAACACATTGCGGAGGACAAGCGAGCTGCACGAAAGCGCTCCACGAGATAACAAAGAGGCTTGCACGCCATCTCCGATCTTCGTCCTTACGGCTTCGACATGACCAAGTACTTCACAAAGAAGGCGGCAACTTGGAAGAAGATCCGAGAAAGGGAACGAGGCGATCGGCGCCAAACAAAGGCGGCCGACAACCATGGACAAGCTCCGGCAGCACTGGCAAGATTCGGAGGCCTCAAGCCAAATCCGTCCGAAGAGCATTTCTCGACACACCGCCCCTGCCGGGATCCATGACCACCACTATTCACAATGAATTTTGGTTCGGGGAAAAACTCCTCTTTGGCGGAAGAACTCGAAAAACTCTCTGTCGACACTCACTGCCTTCAACAAGCGGGACGAGTGCATTCGAGCTAGTAATGCCCAAGACAAAAGCAAAAGACTCCGCGAGACGATGCTTGGGACTGAACCAACACTGCTACACACATGCTCTTCAAAGAAGAAATCGAGATGCCGGATCTAATCGATTTTGTTTCGATAACTTCTGTGATAGCAATGATCGGGAACGGTGACATAAAGCCCTTCAAGCCCCATCTCCTATCAAGCTCATTGCCACTCAATAAGCTGGGCCACCTTCTGGACCCTTTGCCCGACAAAAAGGACATGATCGAACAACTTGGTCGACCCCTCGAGTCCTAGAGTCTAGTGTCAAAACTCATCTGAGTCCATTAGCTTTGAATTTGAGTCTCTCGAGTCATCGATGGCCTCACGCCGGAAGATTACGAACTCATTGCCAATAATGTATTCCGTATGCTCTTAATGAATGCTTCGATCTTTCAGTATCCTCTCATTGCATCTTTAACAAGCGATAAATTAACTAACACACACGGTTAATAACGATTCACTTGATAAAGAAGCGAGACACATTAAGCGAACAATACATTAAGCACATCTTTAAGCATGTTGTCAAACGAGAGAAAAACCGGGCCCAAAGGCTGCAGGAGGTTTTAACCAAAGTGAATTTGGGAAGCTATGAAGAGCCAAAAGAGACGCAAATCGGAAGTTTCTTCACCGGCACGAGCAAGACGCATTGGCTTGCCTTTGCTCAAAGAGTTCGTGGACGTGTTCGCTTGGTCTTAGAGACATGCCGGATTAGATCCTAACATTGTAGAGCACCGGATTCCCTTGAATCCCGAGGCTAAGCCCATCAAGCAAAAGCTACGCCGAATCAAGCCGAGAATGGTCTTTACAAGTCGAAAGAGGAGATCGAAAAAATGCTCGCGTCGGCTTCATCGGGGTGATCAGTACCCCACGTGGCTCTCAATATCGTCCACGGTCACGAAGGCCAATGGAAAAGTACGGCTGTTGCGTGGACTTAGAGATCTCAACAAAGCAAGTCCCAAGGACGATTTTCCGCTACCAACATCGACATGTTGGTAGACACTCTGACCAATTTCGAAGTCAAGTCCTTCGTGGACGGTTTTGCCGGCTACAATCAAATCAAGATGGCGAAGAAGACCAAGAAAAGACGGCTTTCACAACCCCACAGGGAACCTGCGCTACACGGTAATGCCGTTCGGACTAAAGAACTGGGGCTACCTACCAACGGGCAGCAACCGCCCTCTTCCACGATATGATCCACAAAGAGATCGAAGTGTACGTCGATGACATGATCGTTCACTCAAAGGGATCGGATGGACAACACCTCACGGACTGAGAAAATTCTTCATCGCCTCAGAAAACACTCAATGAGGCTTAACCACGCCAAATGCACATTTGGGGTTAGCCGAGGCAAGGTTTTGGGATACATGGTCACCGAGAGAGGCATCGAGGTTGATCCTCAAAGATCAAGGCTATCATCGAAATGAGACCACCGCAAACTCGAGACAGAGGTGAAAAGCTTCATGGGCCGCCTGCAATATATCGGCCGCTTCGTCAACCAATTGACCTCTATGTGCGAGCCAATCTTCAAGCGATGAAGAAGAACGCCGACATCGAATGGAACTCGAGAATGCCAAGATGCCTTTGAGAAAATAAAAGCATACCTTGTGAGTCCTCCGATTCTCTGTCCTCCCACGAGGAAAAGCCCTTGTTGCTATACCTAGCTGTGGCCAAACACCGCCGGTTGGAGCCATGCTCTGTCAAGAAAAGAAGGAGTCACGGGTCGAAACGCCATCTACTTCGTCGGTAGAAAGTTTCAAGGCGGCGAACTCAATTACTCGGCCCTCGAGAAAACTGCGGCTCTGGTATGGGTTGTCGGGAAACTACGGCACTACATGCGGTCGCACACGGTACACTTGGTTTCCAAAATGGACCCGGTCAAGTACCTCTTCGACAAACCATCTCTGTCAATGAGGCTCGCGAAATGGTCTTTCTTCCTAGCGGAATTTGACATCAAGTACGTAAACCAAAAGTCAATCAAGGGACGGGCCATGGGTGAACAAGCGGGTGATTTCCCAGCAGAGCGAGGCTCGAGGCCCGAACCACAATTTCCGGACGAGGGAATCTTCGCAATCGAAGGCGAAAATCGATGGCAAGCTGTTCTTCGACGGAGCGGCCAACAAAAAGGAAACGGCATCGGTATGCTCTTGGTAGATCCCAGGACGAGCACACCCCAATTGCTTTATAAAGCTCAATTTCGAGGTAACCAACAATGCCGCCGAATATGAAGCTGCTTATTGCTTGGACTACAAGCCGCACTCGAGAGGAATGTCCGAAACTTCGAAGTTTATGGGGACTCGGCCTTGATCATCAACCAAGTCTCCAACAAGTGGAAAACCATAGACCAGGCTTGCAAAAATACCATGCTGCATGGAGGACCTCATCACACAATTCGAAGAGGTCACCTTCCACTACTTGCGAGACCGAAACGAGGTTTGCGGATGCCTTAGCCACCTTGGCTTCCCTTGTAAATCCTGAAGGAAAAGCAATCAAACCCTTCAAAGTCGGGCGAAAGGAAATTCACGCCTCTTGTTGTGAGATCGAACGAGAACCTAAGCCCGTCAATGAGCCATGGTATAACCGGATCTTCCAATACCTCAAGAGCGGAAACCACCTTCATGAACAAGGAAGACCCACACACGAAGGGGTCAAAACCAAGAGCATCATGGCCCTAAAACGCCTCGCCTCTCACTTCGTCATCCTCGGGGACATGCTATACAAGAAACGCTACCATGGGCCGCTCCTACTGTTGCGTCGGCCAAGAAGAAGCAAACAAGTTCATGAACAGAAGTCCACAATGGGGCTTGCGGTCCCCACATGAACGCCGAGCCACGATGCAAATCATTCTCGGGATGGGCTACTCTTGGATCTCCGTGGAGCGGTGCATCCACTTTGTCCGAAGGCTGCGACAAGTGCCAACGGTTCTCAACCTCAATCATCTACCTCCCCACGATCTCTCTTGCATGACTACACCTTGGCCATTTGCCACTTGGGGAATTGACGTCATCGGGAAAATTGCTCGCCCGGCGACGCGGTCACGAAGTTCATCTTAGTAGCCATCGACTACTTCACCCAATGGGTCGAAGCCAAGTCTACAAGGTACTGCGCCTCCAAGAAGGTCGCGCATTTCCTCAAGGAAAACATCATCTGCCGATACGGCATCCCAAATGAGGTCATATCGGACAATGGTTCACACTTCGAAGGGAATTCGAAATGGCTGGCAGCTGAATTCAAGATCACACGCCACAAATCTTCTCCTACAGGCCACAAACAAACGGCGCCGTGGAAGCGACAAACAAAACCCTCGAACGGATCATCAGAAAAATGACCACCCGAGGAGCGAGATTGGCAGAAGGCTGCACCTTGCACTTTGGGGCTACCGCACATCGGTCAGGAAACGACCACGGGAGAAACCCCATTTGCCACGACATACGGGATGGAAGCGGTCCTTCCCGTCGAGCTGGAAATTCCCTCACTCAGAGTCTTTCTTTGGAAAATGACATCAACGAAGTTGAATGGCTCTGGCCGACATGGCCAATTGGCTCACGCTAGACGAGCGACGACTAAAGGCCATGGAACACGTCAGGAGCCTATCAAAGCGGGATGGCTAGAGCTTTCGACAAGAAAGTCAAATCCAGAGACATCGGGGAAGCGACCTTGTACTCAAAGAAAAGCCTCCCACTCGAACCAACCAGCGGGAAAATGGGAACCCACATGGATCGGCCCTTTCGTGGTTCAAAAGATCTTCTCCGGAGCGCCATGAAGGCGACGGACCTAGACGGCAATCCGCTTCATGAATCCGGTCAACGGAAGCAAACTTCGCGAGATACTTCGCTGAAGAAGAACAAGCTGTGCATCTCTTGGCACTCCATGTAGTGTCGAACTACGCGGACACTGAGCCCTCTAGTCAGGGGACGTAGGCAACCTTAATTGGTCCGGTCTAAAAATACACAAAAAGTCAAAAGTTTGAATGTCAATCAAGACCTCCATCAAGCTACGCACTTTTCAAGAACACGCCCCAGCAGTCACCTTGACCAAGTCAAACGACGGCGGCAACATCAAAGGACATCAGGGTCACTCGGCATCAAGCAGGCCCGGCTCATGTACGCTTCGAAGCCGGGGGCTTGTCTTCGCCCTCACGCGCTTCAAAAAAAAAAAAAAAAAAGGGCTCAAAAAAAAAAAAAAAAAAGAGCTCGAGCAAGGGCTCACAAAAAAAAAAAAAAAAGAAGCTCAAGCGAAGGCTGCAAAAGAGGTCGAGCCTGACGCCTTGACAAGAGGCAAGGAAGGCTACGAAAAAGACCGTCAAAACGACTTGTCGGGGATCATTCAACCTCTCGGCCAAGCACAAAGCCTAAGCAAAAGGGATTGCCGTCATGGCCCAGGCCTTCAGTCATGAAATGCAACGAGAAAAGTCAGATGGACGCAGACAAAGTGCACAAAGAAGCAAAGGCAAACAAGAGATCTTGCGTCTCGACAAAGCTTTAAAAAGTAAATCACAAATCACTAACGGTTACAACATTTCTTGATGAGTTCAAGCACGGTCTACTCTCAAGTTCACAACATGCTAAAAACTGACTTAATACATTTAACAAATAATGTGTTTGCAAATGCAATGAATGGATACCTAGGAGGTCATTCCGCGCCATCTGCGCTTGTCCCCTCGCCATTCTTTCCTTTCTTCCCTCGTCCGGCGAGTCTTCTTTCGCTCACGTGAACCAACTCTGCGTCTCTCGGTCAGAGATCGGGGTCCTCCCAGTAGAGTCAAACAATCCGGTAGCTCTCGGGGCTTCATTCGCCGTGCTTCGGCTCGGATCTCACTCCCTGCGAGTACGCAAAGAGGACCTCTCCTGTCGGTCGGTCAACTCTAGTCTCGTAGTCAAACAAAGTGTCTCCGTCACATCGAAGGGTCGAGACCGGAGCTTCGGCACTCCTAAGGCAATAGCTACTACGGCAGCACGGGTCCCAGAATCGCTACACGCCTTTGCTCTCCAAGACCACTTGGGGCCCTTGACATGTTTGCTCATACCGGGCCGGATGCGAGTCGTCAATACAACACTCCCAGACGTCTAAGGAGTACCACGGGAGGGAAAGCGGAATACTTCCATACCCTCGGAAAATACAAGAAGGCACACAGGCGCCATACAAAGAGGAACTACCTCCGCGGTAGCAAGGTCATCCCGGCCCAACAAAGGCTCTGCTTCATCCCAAGCTGCCGGGGAAACAAGCGACGGAATATAGAAGGAGGACCAAGACAAACCTGGAACTCGACAACGTAGGACCCTTCTGCCGAGATCCTCCTAGTCTCAATCCTCCGGTGCGGAACCCACCGGCGGATCGATGCGTACCAAGGCTGTGCCATCCATCTCTCCCGGGCGGGTGATCCGTATCAACACAAGAGGTCGGCGAGCAAATGACCACGGGCTAAACGACGTCGGAGCCTCGGGCATGGCACTGGAAGTCTCTCGCGGCCACAAGGTGAGCAAGCGGGGCTTCCCCCTCTCATAAAACGATCCCCGGTCGCCGGACGGTCGATACCATGAAGAGTCTCCCCCGGCACCAACGGGACAATATCCTCTCCCGGCTCTGCGGTGCCCTACCACATCTAGCAAAGCGCCATCGCAAATGCCAAGGAGGCGGCCATGAAAAAGCGTCGCCATCACGCACAAGGCAAATGCGTCCCAGAGACATCACTCTCATCATCAACCATGAACCGCTCAGGCGGCTCGGAAATGTCGATATGACCCGAATCAAGGATCATGCCTGCACTTCTTCCAACTGAAGTACGAAGAAAGCCTGCAAGCTTCACGCTCACGCGGCACCACCAATCAAAGGAAGCGAGATGGCCTCCACCTCCGGTCCTCCAATCAGCCCGAAAATCCTCAAAAGTGGGCACCATTTCATTATAGGAGAAAATACACATGCCTCCTAACATCCCGAACTTCGCGGCGGCCCGCAGCAAATCCCAATCGGGAACCAAGCTCCTTAAAAAGACCAAATCGAGCAAAGACGAAACCTTACCTCGAAAGCCCGTCTACGATGCCTCATACGGCGCCGCATCCACGTTTTCGGCTGCTCAAGGAAGTGTGCTTGCCTCTCTGCGAAAGCCTCGGCAAAATTCTAGGGACGTCACAGAAGAATCCATGGCAAAAATGGAGGTTCCTAGAGAAAATGGGGAAGAAAGCTCGAAAATGGTGCCAAATGGGGAAATGAGGAAGAACCGAGACAACTTTGGAAAGCATTTATCTCCTTCCCAAAAGCAAGGTTGGTCCGTACGGACCTCTTTGCATGCTAAGTATGTCCGTACGGACCTCCTTGCAAAGCAGAACCCATTTCCCCGGACAAAACGGTACAACAACCGCTTTGTCCTCGGCGAAACCTTGCTCCAAAGCGCCCAAACAAGGCCAAAGCCATTCACGTGAACATACACTACCCACAAACGCACTCTCGGCTCACGTGGCATGCACAAAATAAAAAAAAATAATAGCAACAATTTCTAGGACAATTCAGGGAATCACAAAAATGACATTACATCTTAAAATAAAATCTTTGTTTGCCAGTGCAAATACGAGTGTTTTATTACGGGTACATCAAATGTACTGTTGCTAAACAAAAAAAAAAAGGGAGAGAAGATATGAAAGAGGGAAAGCAAATGAATACTAATCGAGACTCCTCAGCATCATCATCCTCGCCAAGAGTCCTCCAAGAGAAGTCGGGCATCCGGTGAACTCGCCCGTCACGTCCTCGTCGTCGGAGTCGAGCACCCCGCCGAGGCTGCCACTCAAAGTAATCCGAAGGATCAAATCCGGCGAAAGGATCAAAGAAAGAAGGCTCTGAGGATCCCTCACCACTGTGCGTCTGCGGAGAAGGAAGAGCGATAAAAGGGCTGCTCCCTCGGAGCTCGAAGACGTCCCGGCATCCGTGCTATGCCGCCCCCTCAGAAGGTCCCTCCTGCTTGCGGCTCAGGCTCGGCTCTCGGTGGAGGAACGTCTACTGAGAATGCCTCGAAGGCATAGGCTCGTGCCGGCACGCGTCGCGAGGCCGGCGAGACATCTTCGACGCCATCTTCTTCGCAAACGACCTCATCGCCACATAGCGGCCAGTCGGCATATCATAGGCTCTCTAGGGACTGCACGACAAGCAAGCAACCAAGGAAACGCTCGGCAATACGGTTATACTCGACAACAAAAAGAAAAATACGAGAAAAGATGCCAAGATGGAAAAGAGTCGGCACACTCACCGATCTATCGGGATCCGCTCGGTATGCGGCGGGAGCACTGCTCGAGCGAAGTCTGAGACACCCTCCTCCTCGATCCGTCCCCACGGACATACGTGAAATCCGGCCCCGGCATGCCGAACCTGCAGGGAACACTGCGGGCCGGCCTCTCTCTCTCGCCAGTACTGCGGCGTCCTCGGCTTCCTCCTCAGAAGGCCCCATGCTCCTCTCCATACAAAATGAACTCCTCGGCGCCCACACCGCCAGGTACCTCTCAAAATCAAGCACATCCATATCTAGGGAATCAAGCATCCCAAAGGAGGGGTCCCTCGGGCCGGGAAGCACACACAGGCCATCTTTGCCGGAAGACCAGCTCCCAGTGCATGGCGTCGTGAGTCGGGCCCGCGGCATCTTCCGCTGCGCTGTCACCTCGGGAGCCCCCTCGAACTCATCACCCTCATCTTAGGAGCCCACGGGAGCAAAATAAACCCCTCAGGGCTACCCCTCTCCAGGGCGCTCCTGCACATCCAGTAGGCGATGGTGAGCTTCCCCCTGTGGTCCTCCTCTTCCTCGCCGTACGAGCCCGACCCGGCCATAGCGGGATGCGCGGCTACGGCCCGGATCTCTATCCCACGGAAGCTTTGAAAAATCTTATAGAACCACACACCTGTGACAAAAACGAGAAAAGGCTCGGTGCAAAGAAAACGGAGAAACGACAAGTTGCTAAATCAAAAACAGCAATAAACTCATACCTCCAAAGCAAAGTCAAAACAGCCCAATGGCGCCACCCATTAAACCGGTCCAAAGAAAAGTAGAGCTCGGAAGCTTGCCTCGCCCCAAGCAATGTCACAAACTCTCTCCGGATCAATCGAAGCTCTCCAACGAGCAAAGGGAGCCGCGATCGCGTGGTTCGAGAACAAAGTCTCGGACGGTGCAAACCACAAAAAGGAATGCGCCGGAGTGCTCCGCTGTCACTGGCCGGTACCCCGGAACATAGGCCCCAATCTTGGCCGTGATCCTCGGCTCCACATCGCTATATAGCATCCCGGGCCCTGGGGGACGAGGCTCAAAGCCCGGCGGCTCGATCAACACGGCATCGGAGATCATATCTCTCCACCGCCGGCCCTCCTTTGAAGGAAAGCCAGGTAATCGCGGCAAATTCGGTCGGCGTCAGCGTCACCTCTCCCGGCTCATATGGAAGGTGTGGGTGGTATCCCACCAATACTCGAGAAAGGCCAAGGAAGACGCTCTTGTTCTTCCTCGTGTCGAAACCCGAGCCCCGAGGTTCTCTACAAACACACCCGAAGCCGAAGCGTAAAGCCGGCCTCACAGGGACTCGGCCTACCATCCCACGAAATATCGGGCATCGGCACCTTGCCCGGCTTCAACAACGGCAGCTCCCGGCGATCCCCGAGTCTTCAATCCTCTTGGCCTTCCCGGCCATAACCCCCAGCATCTATGCAGTAGTACAACAAGGCCCGGCCCGGCGCCAAACAAAAGGCGGCCGAGCAACCGCCTGCTGGACAAGCTCAGTGAGGAACCTGGAAAGATTCGGAGTGCCAGCCCGAAGCCAAATCCGTCGAAGAGCATTTCTCGACGCACCGCCTCTGCGAGATCCCGCAACCACCACTATTCACAATGAATTTTGGACCGGAAAAACTCCCTCTTTGGCGGAAGAACTCGAAAAACTCTCTGTCAACACTCACTGCCTTCAACAAGCGGGACGAGTGCGCATTCGAGCTAGTAATGCCCAAGGCAAGCAAAGACTCTGCGAGATGATGCTTGGGACGAGCCGGCTGCTCCACACTGCTCTTCAAAGAAGAAATCGAGATGCCAGATCTAATCGATTTTGTTTACGATAACTCTGTGATAGCAATGATCGGGAACGGTGACATAAAGCCCTTCAAGCCCCGTCTCCTATCAAGCTCATTTGCCGCTCAATAAGCTGGGCCACCTTCTCCGGACCAGCTGCCCGGCCAAAAAGGACATGATCGAACAACTTGGTCTGACCCCTCGAGTCCTAGAGTCTAGTGTCAAAACTCATCTGAGTCCATTATCTTTGAATTTGAGTCTCTCGAGTCATCGATGGCCTCACGCCCGGAAGATTACGAACTCATTGCCAATAATGTATTCCCGTATGCTCTTAATGAATGCTTCGATCTTTCAGAGTATCCTCTCATTGCATCTTTAACAGCTGATAAATTAACTAACACACAAACGAGGTTAATAACGATTCACTTGATAAAGAAGCGGACACATTAAGCGAACAATACATTAAGCACATCTTTAAGCATGTTGTCAAACGAGAGAAAAACCGGGCCCAAGTTGCCGAGGAGGTTTTAACCAAAGTGAATTTGGGAGGCTGGCTGAAGAGCGAAAAGAGACGCAAATCGGAAGTTTCTTCACCGGCACGAGCAAGACGCATTGGCTTGCGCTCAAAGAGTTCGTGGACGTGTTCGCTTGGTCTTACAGAGACATGCCCGGATTAGATCCTAACATTGTAGAGCACCGGATTCCCTTGAATCCAGAGGCTAAGCCCATCAAGCAAAAGCTACGCCGAATCAAGCCGAGAATGGTCTTTACAAGTCAAAGAGGAGATCGAAAAAATGCTCCGCGTTGGCTTCATCGGGGTGATCGAGTACCCCACATGGCTCTCCAATATCGTCACGGTTACCAAGGCCAATGGAAAAGTACGGCTGCGTGGACTTCCGAGATCTCAACAAAGCAAGTCCCAAGGACGATTTTCCACTACCCAACATCGACATGTTGGTAGACACTACGACCAATTTCGAAGTCAAGTCCTTCGTGGACGGGTTTGCCGGCTACAATCAAATCAAGATGGCCGAAGAAGACCAAGAAAAGCCGGCCTTTCACAACCCCTACAGGGGAACCTCTGCTTTACACGGTAATGCCGTTCGGACTAAGAAGAGCATTTGGGGCTACCTACCAACGGGCGACAACCGCCCTCTTCACGATATGATCCACAAAGAGATCGAAGTGTACGTCGATGACATGATCATCCACTCAAAGGGATCGGATGGACAACACCTCGCGAGACTGAGAAAATTCTTCAATCGCCTCAGAAAACACTCAATGAGGCTAAACCACGCCAAATGCACATTTGGGGTTATCCGAGAGCAAGGTCTTAGGATACGTGGTCACCGAGAGAGGCATCGAGGTTGATCCTCAAAAGATCGAGGCTATCATCGAAATGAGACCACCGCAAACTCGAGACAGAGGTGAAAAGCTTCATGGGCCGCTGCAATATATCGGCCGCTTCGTCAACCAATTGACCTCTATGTGCGAGCCAATCTTCAAGGCCCGATGAAGAAGAACGCCGACATCGAATGGAACTCAGAATGCCAAGATGCCTTTGAGAAAATAAAAAGCATACCTTGTGAGTCCTCCGATTCTCTGTCCTCCCCACGAGGAAAAGCCCTTGTTGCTATACCCTAAGCGTGGCCAGACACCGCAGTTGGAGCCATGCTCTGTCAAGAAAAGAAGGAGTCACGAGTCGAAAACGCCATCTACTTCGTCGGTCGAAAGTTTCAAGGCGGCGAACTCAATTACTCGGCCCTCGAGAAAACTGCGCGGCTACGAGTATGGGTTGTCGGGAAACTACGGCACTACATGCGGTCGCACGGTACACTTGGTTTCCAAAATGGACCCGGTCAAGTACCTCTTCGACAAACCATCTCTGTCAATGAGGCTCGCCAAATGGTCTTTCTTCCTAGCGGAATTTGACATCAAGTACGTAAACCAAAAGTCAATCAAGGGACGGGCCATGGGTGAACAATGGTGATTTCCCAAGCCGACGAGGCTCGAGGCCCCGAACCACAATTTCCGGACGAGGGAATCTTCGCAATCGAAGGCGAAAATCGATGGCAAGCTTGTTCTTCGACGGAGCGGCCAACAAAAAGGGAAACGGCATCGGTATGCTCTTGGTAGATCCCGAGGGCGAGCACACCCCGATTGCTATAAAGCTCAATTTCGAGGTAACCAACAATGCCGCCGAATATGAAACTGCTTATTCTTGGACTACAAGCCGCACTCGAGAGGAATGTCCGAAACTTCGAAGTTTATGGGGACTCGGCCTTGATCATCAACCAAGTCTCCAACAAGTGGAAAACCATAGACCCGGGCTTGCAAAAATACCATACTGCATGGAGGACCTCATCACACAATTCGAAGAGGTCACCTTCCACTACTTGCCAAGAGGCCGAAACGGGTTTGCGAGATGCCTTAGCCACCTTGGCTTCCCTTGTGGAAATCCACGAAGGAAAAGCAATCAAACCCTTCAAAGTCGGACGAAAGGAAATTCACGCCTCTTGTTGTGAGATCGAACCGGAACCTAAGCCCGTCAATGAGCCATGGTATAACCCGAGGATCTTCCAATACCTCAAGAACGGAAACTACCTTCATGAACAAGGAAGACCCACACACACGAAGGGGTCAAAACCAAGAGCATCATGGCCCTAAAACGCCTCGCCTCTCACTTCGTCATCCTCGGGGACATGCTATACAAGAAAACGCTACCATGGGCCACTCCTCTGTTGCATCGGCCAAGAAGAAGCAAACAAGTTCATGAACGAAGTCCCACAATGGGGCTTGCGGTCCCCACATGAACGCCGAGCCACGATGCAAATCATTCTCGGGATGGGCTACTCTTGGATCTCCATGGAGGCGGATTGCATCCACTTTGTCCGAAAGGCTGCGACAAGTGTCAGCGGTTCTCCAACCTCGATCATCTACCGCCCCACGATCTCTCTTGCATGACTACACCTTGGCCATTTGCCACTTGGGAATTGACGTCATCGGGAAAATTGCTCCGCCCGAGCGGCAACGGTCACGAGTTCATCTTAGTAGCCATCGACTACTTCACCAAATGGGTCGAAGCCAAGTCTACAAGGTACTCACCTCCAAGAAGGTCGCGCATTTCCTCAAGGAAAACATCATGCCGATACGGCATCCCAAATGAGGTCATATCAGACAATGGTTCACACTTCGAAGGGGGTTCGACAGGCTGGCTGAATTCAAGATCACACGCCACAAATCTTCTCCCTACCGGCCACAAACAAACGGCGCCGTGGAAGCGGCAAACAAAACCCTCGAACGGATCATCAGAAAAATGACCACCCGAGGACGAGATTGGCAGAAGCTGCACCTTGCACTTTGGGGCTACCGCACATCGGTCGGAAACGACCACGGGAGAAACCCCATTTGCCACGACATACGGGATGGAAGCAGTCCTTCCCATCGAGTGGAAATTCCCTCACTCCAGTCTTTCTTTGGAAAATGACATCAACGAAGTTGAATGGCTCAGAAGCCAGGCACGGCCAATTGGCTCACGCTAGACGAGCGACGACTAAAGGCCATGGAACACGTCCGAGCCTATCAAAGCGGGATGGCTAGAGCTTTCGACAAGAAAGTCAAATCCCGAGACATCGGGGAAGGCGACCTTGTACTCGAAGAAAAGCCTCCCGCTCGAACCAACCAGCTTGGAAAATGGGAACCAACATGGATCGGCCCTTTCGTGGTTCAAAAGATCTTCTCCGGAGGCGCCATGAAGCTGACAGACCTAGACGGCAATCCCTTCATGAATCCAGTCAACGGAAGCAAACTTCGCAGATACTTCGCCTGAAGAAGAACAAGCTGTGCATCTCTTGGCACTCCATGTAGTGTCGAACTACGCAGACCTGAGCCCTCTAGTCAGGAGACGTAGGCAACCTTAATTGGTCCGGTCTAAAAATACACAAAAAGTCAAAAGTTTGAATGTCAATCAAGACCTCCATCAAGCTACGCACTTTTCAAGAACACGCCCCAGCAGTCACCTTGACCAAGTCAAACGACGGCGGCAACATCAAAAGACATCAGAGGTCGCTCGGCATCAAACGGCGGCTCATGTACGCTTCCAAGCCAGGGGCTTGTCTTCGCCCTCCCGCGCTTCAAAAAAAAAAAAAGAGCTCGAGCAAGGGCTCACAAAAAAAAACAAAACAAAAAAAACAGAGAGCTCGAGCAAGGGCTCACAAAAAAAAAAAAATAAAAGAAGCTCAAGCGAAATGCAAAAAGAGGTCAAAGAGCCCGACGCCAACAAGAGGCAAGGAAGGCTGCGAAAAAGACCGTCAAAACGACTTGTCAAGGGAGCATTCAACCTCTCGGCCAAGCACAAAGCCTAAGCAAAAGGGATTGCCGTCATGGCCCGAGGCCCTTCGGTCCGCAAATGCAACGAGAAAAGTCAGACGGACGCTGAGCAAAGTGCACAAAAGAAACAAAGGCAAACAAGAGATCTTGCGTCTCGACAAAGCTTTAAAAGTAAATCACAAATCACTAACGGTTACAACATTTCTTGATGAGTTCAAGCACGGTCTACTCTCAAGTTCACAACATGCTAAAGACGGCTTAATACATTTAACAAATAATGTGTTTGCAAATGCAATGAATGGATACCTAGGAGGTCATTCCGCGCCATCTGCGCTTGACCCCTCGCCATTCTTTCCTTTCTTCCCTCGTCCCCGGCGAGTCTTCTTTCGCTCCAGCCGTGAACCAACTCTGCGTCTCTCGGTCAGAGATCTGGGGTCCTCCCAGTAGAGTCAAACAATCCGAGCGGCTCTCGGGGCTTCATTCGCCGTGCTTCGGCTCGGATCTCCTCCTGCGATGCGCAAAGAGGACCTCTCCTCGGTCGGTCAACTCTAGTCTCGTAGTCAAACAAAGTGTCTCCCGTCACATCGAAGGGTCGGACCGGGCTTCGGCACTCCTAAGGCAATAGCTACTACGGCAGCGGGTCCCAGAATCGCTACATGCCTTTGCTCTCCAAGACCACTTGGGGCGCTTGACACGCTGCCATACCGGGCCAGTGCTTGAGTCGTCAATACGACGCTCCCAGACGTCTAAGGAGTACCGCGGGAGGGAAGCGGAATACTTCCATACCCTCGGAAAATACAAGAAGGCACTGAAGCTGCCATACAAAGAGGAACTACCTCCGCAGTAGCAAGGTCATCCCGGCCAACAAAGGCTCTGCTTCATCCCAAACTGTAGGAAACAAGCGACGGAATATAGAAGGAGGACCAAGACAAACTGGAACTGCTGACAACGTAGGACCCTTCCTGCCAAGATCCTCCTAGTCTCAATCCTCCGGTGCGGAACCCACCGGCGGATCGATGCGTACCAAGTGTGCCATCCATCTCTCCCAGGCGGATTGATCCATATCCAACACAAGAGGTCGGCGAGCAAATGACCACGGACTAAACGACGTCGGAGCCTCGGGCATGGCTGAAGTCTCTCTCGCGGCCACAAGGTGAGCAAAGCGGGGCTTCCCCTCTCATAAAACGATCCCCGGTCGCCGGACGGTCGATACCATGAAGAGTCTCCCCCGGCACCAACGGGACAATATCCTCTCCCGGCTCTGCGGTGCCTACCACATCTAGCAAAGCGCCATCGCAAATGCCAAGGAGGCGACCGGGAAAAGCGTCGCCATCACGCACAAGGCAAATGCGTCCCAAGAGACATCACTCTCATCATCAACCATGAACCGCTCAGGCAGCTCAGAAATGTCAATATGACCCGAATCAAGGATCATACCACTGCACTTCTTCCAACGAAGTACGAAGAAAGCACGCAAGCTTCACGCTCACCGCGACACCACCAATCGAAAGGAAGCGAGATGGCCTCCACCTCCCAGGTCCTCCAATCAAAGCCCGAAAATCCTCAAAAGTGGGCACCATTTCATTTTGTAGGAGAAACAATACACGTGCTGCCTCCTTAACATCCCAGAACTTCGCGGCGGCCCGCAATAAATCCCGAATCGGGAACAAATACTCCCTTAAAAGACCAAATCGAGCAAAGACGAAACCTTACCTCGAAAGCCCGTCTACGATGCCTCATACGGCGCCGCATCCGTTTGGGCACTCAAGGAAGTGTGCTTGCCTCTCTGCGAAAGCCTTGGCAAAATTCTAGGGACGTACGAAGAATCCATGGCAAAAATGGAGGTTCCTAGAGAAAATGGGGAAAGAAAGCTCGAAAATGGCTGCAAATGGGGAAATGAGGAAGAACCCGGACATGGAAAGCATTTATCTCCTTCCCAAAAGCAAGGTTGGTCCGTACGGACCCTCTTTGCATGCTAAGTATGTCCGTACGGACCTCCTTGCAAACATGACCCATTTCCCCGGCCAAGCGGTTACAACAACTCCACTGTCCTCAGCAGGACCTTGCTCCAAACTGCCCAAACACTGGCCAAAGCCATTCCCAGTGAGCATACACTACCCACAAACGCACTCTCAGCTCACGTGGCATGCACAAAAAAAAATACTAGCAACAATTTCTAGGACAATTCCCAGGAATCCCAAAAAATGACATTACATCTTAAAATAAAAATCTTTGTTTGCCGTACGAAATATGAGTGTTTTTATTACGGGTACCCATCAAATGTACACGTTGCTAAAAAAAAAAAAAAAAAGAGAAGATATGAAAAGAGGGAAAGCAAATGAATACTAATCGAGACTCCCTCGGCATCATCATCCTCGCCAAGATCATCCAGGGGAGAAGTCGGGCATCCCGGTGAACTCGCCCGTCCGTCCTCGTCGTCGAGTATCGAGCCCCGCGGGCTGCCACTCAAAGTAATCCGAAGGATCAAATCCGGCGAAAGGATCAAAGAAAGAAGGCTCGAGGATCCCTCGCCACGTGCGTCTGAGGAGGGGAAGAGGCGATAAAAGAGTCTTTGCCTCGGAGCTCCCGAAGATGTCCGGCATCCATGCTATGCCGCCCCCCCTCGAAGGTCCCTCTGCTGTGGCTCCGGCTCGGCTCTCGGTGGAGGAACGTCTACAGAATGCCTCGAAGACGCATAGTTTCGTACGCGGCACGCTGTCGCGGAAGACCGGCCAAGAAGACATCTTCGACTCCATCTTCTTCGCAAACGACCTCGTCGCCACGTAACGGCGAGTCGGATATCATAGGCTCTCCCGGGACTGCACAAGCAAGCGACCAAGGAAACGCTCGGCAATACGGTTATACTCAACAACAAAAGAGAAAATACGAAAAGATGCCAAGATGGAAAAGAGTCGGCACACTCACCGATCTATCGGGATCCACTCGGTATGCGGCGGGAGCACTGCTCGAAACGGGTACGAGACACCCTCCGCCTCGACCCGTCCCCACGGACATACGTGAAATCCGGCCCCCGGCATCGGAACCTGCAGGGGAGCTGCGGGCGGCCTCCCTCTCCCTCGCCGATGCACTGCGGCGTCCTCGGCTTCCTCCTCACGAAGGCCCCCGTACTCCTCTCCATACAAAATAAACTCCTCGGCGCCCACACCGCGAAGGTACCTCTCAAAATCGAGCACATCCATGTCCCGGGAATCAAGCATCCCAAAGGAGGGTCCTCGGAGCCACGGGAAGCACACACAGGCCATCTTTGCGGAAGACCCGCTCCCCGGTACATGACGTCGCAGTCAAGCCCCGCGGCATCTTCCGTGCGGCTGTCACCTCGGGAGCCCCCTCGAACTCATCACCCTCATACCGAGCCCACGGGAACAAAACAAACCCCTCCGGGCTACCCCTCTCCAGACGCTCCCGTACATCCCCGTAGGCGATGGTGAGCTTCCCCGGCTGGTCCTCCTCTTCCTCGCCGTACGAGCCCAAATTTCAAAGATAGCAGATACGCAAAGAATGTGCCCTGGATCTCTATCCACTGGAAACACTTTGGAAAATCTCGTAGAACCACACCTGTGACAAAAACAGAAAAGGCTCAGTGCAAAAGAAAACGGAGAAACGACAAGTTGCTAAATCAAAAACAATAATAAACTCATACCTCCAAAGCGAAGTCAAAACAGGCCAATGAGCTGGCCACACCCCGGCTGAACCGGTCCAAAGAAAAGTAGAGCTCGGCCAAGCCTGCCTCGCCCCAAGCGATGTCACAAACTCTATCCAGATCAATCAAGCTCTCCAACAGAGCAAAGGGAGCAAAGGGAGCCGCAGTCGCGTGGTTCGAGAACAAAGTCTCGGAAAGTGCATACCACAAAAAGGAGCGCGCCACCGCCCGCCGTCACTCGGCCGGTACCCCGAACATAGGCCCCAATACCGGCCGTAATCCTCGCCTCCACATCGCTATACAAAGCATCCCTGTGCCCTCGCGAGGACGAGGCTCAAAGCCTAGCGGCTCGGTCAACACAAAGATCGGAGATCATATCTCTCCACCGCACCGGCCCTCCTTCAAGGAAAGCCTGAGCATCGCCGGCAAAGTCGGTCGACGTCACCGTCACCTCTCCCCCTCGGATGGAAGGTGTGGGTGGTATCCCACCAATACTCAGAAAGGCCAAGGAAGACGCTCTTGTTCTTCCTCGTGTCGAGACCCCGCCGGGTTCTCTACGAACACACCCAGCCGTAAGCGTAGACCAGCCTCCTAGGACTCGGCCTACCATCCACGAAATATCGGGCATCATCGCCATTAACTTCAACAGCAGCCTCGAGCGATCCCCGAGTCTTCATCCTCTTAGGCCTTCCCAGCCATAAGCCCCGCATCCCTGCAGTAAACACAAAGAAAGGTACGTCAATCACAAGACTTAATATAAAACAAAAGGCACAAAAGTCCGTCCCAACACGGAAGGCCATGAAAATAACCCGTCACAAAACACGGCACACATTGCACATATTTTTCACAAATAACCCGTCACAAAACACGGCACACATTGCACATAATTTTCACATACATTATACATATAATTTTTCCCATGCAGTCCGTCACAAAAACACGGCACATACTGTACAGATTTTCTCAACAAAGGGATCAAGCACGACACGACACATTTTCAAAAAAAAAATCCGTCCCAACACGGCAAAAGCACATATAACCCGTCACAAAAACACGGCACATATTGCACATATTTTCCCCATAAAGTCCGTCACCCAAGAACACGGCACACACTGCATAACACATTTTCAAAAAAAAAATCCGTCCCTACACGGCACTCACTTTCAGACAAAACCCCGTCACAATGTACGACACATGTCACATTTTTCACAAAATTTGTCACTACACGACAAACTTTTCTCATAATGTACATACATAAATAGCATACGGTACAAAACACCAAAGCATGCATTTCATTAGAGAGGCACTTTATTTTCACAAATAAAAGCTAATCTACACATTTCTGCACAAAATACACATACCCACAATTTTTACATGTCCGTTTTCAACAATTCATCAAGAATTTCACAAAAGGCATAAAAAAATAACAAAAATTCAAAAATGCGAAAAACTAAAACCTAGTTCTAGCATTCAAAAATTCGAGCAGGGAATCAAAACGGAACGGATTTCTTACCTTCCCGACGTTCCTAGAACGATGATTGTGCACCTCCGAATTTGGATACAAGACATCCGGATTCTTTGAAGATGGAACAAACGAAATCCAATTTCTTTGGAGCTCCATCCGTTGCTCGACCACTTCTTGACTACGTTGTCGACGATTCCTTCGAGATCCTTCCGCCATTGCAAGCGATTCAAGCGAAAAAATGGAAGATTTTGGTGTAAAAATGGAGGTTTTCTCTCTCTCTCTCTCGGATGCATGAACTGGAGAAGAAGAAGTGAAGGGGGCCTCGGTATTTAAACCCAGTCAAAACCTGGGAACTGTAAAAACAAAAGTGGTCCGTACGGATCTCTTTGCATCCAGGTTGGTCCGTACGGACCTTCTTGCAAGGGAGGGCCAAATTACTTTCCTGCCCTTATAATCTTTGCCCCTGGCTGTCCTAAGGCCTTTTTCAGCAAATCCAAGTGCAGAATGGTCCCTAACCCTTCAATTCAAGCACCGGCAGTCAGTGTAAGCCCGAACCTCGCCCACTACAACGACAACGCAACCACCGGCCGTCAATGTAAGACCGGTCCTCGCCCACTCCAACGGCAATTCAACCACCGGCAGTCAGTGTAAGCCCGAACTTTGCCCACTTCAACGGCAATTCAACCACCGGCAGTCAGTGTAAGCCCGAGCTTCGCCCACTTCAACGGCAATTCAACCACCGGCCGTCAATGTAAGACCGGTCCTCGCCCACTCCAACGGCAATTCAACCACCTGCGGCTGGGCCAGAAGCCCGAACCTCGCCCACTCAACGGCAATTCAAGAAGGAGCCAACACCTCCCAGCACGAATATCAAGGCACGAGACGCCTCCAAAACGCTCCACGGCAACTCAAGCACCGGCCCTCAAAACAGGTCCGAAGACACTTGCCCAGTAGGAAAAGCCCCTACAAGGTCACGCATCCTCAGCAATTCAAACACCGGCCATCAAAGTAAGCCCGAGCTCCTTTCCCAACAAGTCAAAGGGAAATCGTACAAGACTACTTATCCCCAGCACCGGCCGTCAATGTAAGCCCGAACTTTGCCCACTCAACGGCAAAACAAGCGCAAGAAGGAGCCAACACCTCCGAGTACAAATCCCAAGGCACAAAACGCCTCCAAAATGCTCATCGACAACACAAGCACCGGCCATCAAAGTAAGCCCGAGCTCCTTCCCCAGCAAGTCAAAAAGGGAATCCTTACAAGCCCATACAAGGCCACAATAAATTCCCAACGGATGAACACCGGCAGCCATCGTAAGTCCAACCTTCTCCCCAACTGACAAAGCACGAGACATCTAAACCTCTCAAAGCTCGGCGCCTATGCCTCCACCACCGCGCGTAAGACGATTCAAAGTCCTCTGGCCGTGGCACCAACCGCCGCGCTTAAGACGATTCAAAGTCCTCCGGCGTGGCACCAACCGCCGCCGTAAGATGATTCAAAGTCCTCCAGTGGCACCAACCGCCGCCGTAAGACGATTCTAAAGTCCTCCCATGGGCACCAACCGCCGCCGTAAGACGATTCAAAGTCCTCTGGGGCCGTGGCACCACCGCCGCCAGAAGACGATTCAAAGTCCTCCCGCGTGGCACCAACCGCCGCCAGAAGACGATTCAAAGTCCTCTGGGGCCAGGCACCAACCGTCGCTGGGAAGATTTTAGCTTCAAAGTCCTCCCGCGTGGCACCAACCGCCGCCGTAAGACGATTCAAAGTCCTCTGGCCGTGGCACCAACCGCCGCCAGAAGACGATTCAAAGTCCTCCCGCGTGGCACCACCGCCGCGCGTAAGACGATTCAAAGTCCTCCCGCGTGGCACCAACCGCCGCCAGAAGACGATTCAAAGTCCTCCCGCGTGGCACCCACCGCCGCCAGAAGACGATTCAAAGTCCTCCAGCGTGGCACCAAAACCGCCGCCAGAAGACGATTCAAAGTCCTCACGCGTGGCGCAACCACATTCAGAAGACGATTCAAGTCCTCACCCCATCCTCAGCCCGGAAGGCTTTAAACCACTCGGTCCGGAAGACCGTATAAACCTCCCAAATCACTATCTCCGGCCCGGAAGGCCTTAAACCACCCGATTAGGAAAATCGTAAAATTTCCATCCCAGGACACCACCACGTCCTCACAATTGACCTCGGCGGTCACCACATCTTAGGACACCACCACGTCCTTACCACTGACCTCGTCGGTCACACAACACTTCAGGGCACCACCACGCCCGCACTCACAATTTCACAACCTCTGAACTACGACCAGGCTTGATTCCCGCCAGGGATACGTAGGAATCCTATCACAGGGTCCAGCCATCGACCTATGCGGTCACCCAGGACACCACCACGTCCTTACCACTGACCTCGGCGGTCACACGACACTTCAGGGCACCACCACGCCCGCGTTCACAAAACACTCACCCCACACCCGAACTACGACCAGGCTTGATTCCCGCCAGGGATACGTAGGAATCCTATCACAGGGTCCAGCCTACTGACCTAAACGGTCAAGCCCTAAATCAATCAAAATTCAATAGCACGACTCGTGATAAACCCCTGCACGACTGCCCTAACCTTCACGACTAGTACCACGAGTGACCAAGGGTGGCACGACTCGTGCCCCTGGGCACGACTCGTGCCCTTACCCAGAATTCAGACATCAGTTACCAACATCAGCAACCCCAATTCCCATTGACCAAAATCATGTTTCCTCTATTTGCAGATGAACCAAAATAGGTACTAACATCAACCATTCCACCTCTAACCATTTCATACCTCTTCCAAACCCATCCAACACTAACTAACATCACTTTAGTACTCAAAATCTATACCAACCATTCCAAACAAATAAGATGAACCTAACCTTTTTACTACTTAGTTATTTCTCACATTTCACTATAACATTTCATGTCTAGCATCCTTACTTCACATTTACCATACTCTTTTACTTTTGATCAACTTCCATGAACCACAACCCTATATTTAAGTCATTAATCAATTCTCAACTCCAAGAAAGTGTTCTAACATCTCAAACAACAATTATAACACAATATCAACATAATTGAAGGAAAGTCATAATAACTCACTTTAACAATATGAGATGAAACAATGATTTCTCTTAGATTGATACGTTCCCCTCGCCGCCCGAACAAGAAAGTACAACCGGATCGTAAAATGAAGAAGGATTGAATTTACTAGGGTTTTTGAAAGGAAAGGTTTAAACTTGGTTTTTCCATGGAGAATTTGGAAGGGGAAGAAGATGATTGAAGAAAATGGGGAGGCATGGGAGGGTTTGAAATGGAGGAGGTGATGGGAAAAGGGAGAGGCATGGCCCCCCATCCCCACATTAAATTAAATCTTCCAAAGATGTACAACTAAGCCCTCCAAGGTTTAGAAAAATGCAACTACACCACAACTTCAATTATTTACACTACCCACCTCCACTACTTATAACAATTTATTTATTTTCAATTATTATAATTTCACCCCACACTTTATCTTATTTCCAATTAAACCCTAAGGCCTTAAAGTTAATTCATAAACATACTAACTTTTCATAAACAGTCAAAGACATAAAGTGAGCACATCATATCAACAAATAACATAAAATGCATATTATGGGATGCTAAAATAGTGCCTAGGGTTAGGGTCGTTACAGAAGGTTCCTAGCAAATCGCGATTTCACAAGAAATAAGAGCGAAAGGAAGAGGCGGATTAGAAAGTAGAGATAGCAAAGCAAATCGCAGATTTGAAGAAAACAACAGATGAGGCAGCCGAAGAGAGGAATTCTTACTTATATCCTTCTGCTCATAAGATAAGAGACTCGAAGCCTGATCACGCGTTCAGGAAACCAGATCTGCCGAAGTATTCGGTAAGTACCAGGGCAAGGAACCACATTACAAATTTTGAGGTAACCATATCGCTCCTAACCAATGATGACGCTACCAAATGTAAAGCTTTAGCTAGCACTTTGACCTCACATGCGTTGGAGTGGTTTCTGTACCAATCCATTGGATCCATCATGGAATATGGCAATTTCAGATCAAAGTTTTTATCTCGTTTTAGTCATTCTGGAGCCTGTCCAGTCAAGAAGCAAGACTTGTGTAATATCAGACAGAGGGATGCGGAATCGTTGTTGGGTTACATGGACATGTTTAAGGCATCAGACCAGATCCCAGATGTGGGGCCTCCCCGACCCCCGGGACCTATAAACTCGTGCCCCAGCTGGAGGGTCCCCAAATCACCTCATATTAACTTAAAACTTCTTATTTAAATAATTTGGAAGTTGAATAAACTTTTGAAAATCAAACTATAACCTGTTTTAATTTACAACATTACAACTGAAAATATTTATAAAACTTTATACACATTTCTTTTCCCCAAATTTAATAATAACCACACTTATTCCCAACTCCCAAAACAGTACACATACCCTGACAACCCAAAAGACGATCCACACTCCTTTCCGGCCTCACAGGTCTGGTCTGCCTGTCTCAGCTGAAACTAAAAAAAAATTAAAGGGAGAAGGGGTGAGAAAGAATCTCAGCAAGTTATTATGCATGCAGCAATATGCCATATAAGAATGCAACACATAAACAAGTTGTATAATATCACATTTGGAAAGCTGTAAACACATTACGTTACCTGACCTTACCTCTCCCATCTGAACAACAAGTCGTACTACTGGAAAAACATCCTCTTTATTTGTGAACGGCTTAGGCCTATTCACGCCTTACAAGATCCATTTTTCAGGGAACCAATATAAGGCATCAGTATCCTATGAACTGCTTAAGCATATTCATAGTAACTGAACCCCAAACTGTGGCCACAGTAGGGGAGCGGTCACAGGTATAATGTAATTTGAGCAACTTATGGAACAATTCCTCATAAGTGCTCATATTCCATTATACCCCCAAAATCAGCTGATCTCAACACATTCATATTCACATTAAAGCCCATAACAGTTACTTGAATCAAATCCACACATTGGGATAACAATATACAACATGGTACATTTACTCATGTTTACCAATATATAACATGGTACAATTACTCATGTTTGACAACATATAACATGGTAAAATTACTCATGTTTGACAACATATAACATGGTACAATTACTCATGTTTAACCTCAAATAGTGTAACATATATACAAACACTAATGAGTCGATATAATCACATGTGGCAAGTATGCTCATAAACAATACAATGATGACGTGCAACCGTTATTTCACGCCCCAATTCAATCTATAAACATCCATAAATAAGCACGTAGAGGTAAAATGATAAACGAGTAGCCTTACGCGTTCATAATATCACATTGCACAACTTATACCCAAGTTCCATAATCCAATACCAAGTTTCTATAACTTTGGTTACCATTTTACCATGGGTCTCAACCCCGTTTTAAAACAAGATTTAAGGACCTTCTCATTATCATTTGGATCTATTTAAAGCGCCGTTGTAAAGTACTAATGTTGCTCTAGGATTATAGTTAAAGAAGGACCAAATCCCAATTAAATTGCTTAGGTTCCAATTGGCTTGAAATTCATACTCTAAACCAGTCCTGGGCACGACTCGTGCTCCAGGGTACGAGTCGTGCCACAACCCTGCACGAACACCTAAACCATCACGACTAGTATCACAACTACAACTGAGGGTCACGACTCGTGCTCCAGGGTACGAGTCGTGCCCAACACCAGAAATGTTGCTGATGTGCAACATCAGCTTCAACCATGATCCCTAAACCAAATTTTTAACTTCACCCAGCTGCACCAAACCACCCAAAATCCATTTATCCACATTTTAACACCTACCTACAAAGCCTAATACATCACATAATCACTCTACTCCTTACATCATAACCTTAAAGCCAAGAGTCCATTTCAATTTAACCATGAATATCAACTTACCAATTCATTCCCAAATCATGCATTCCTTTTTATTCCCCAAACCCACATAAAGTGACTAACAATCCCAACAACCATTTAAAATAACAACTTTATCATTTTTCAACCCTATTCCTAAGGCCATGACGTCCAAGTATTCTAATTCGACCCAACTCATTTCCTTCCATTTCAATCACCCAAACTTTCCTTTTTATTTCCAAAGCCAACCTCTATCCTACTCAATCAAACCGATCCATTTTCATTTTATTCCCACCACCCAAATAAATTCCAAAAGTTATCAAAAGCCAAATATATGTTTATAACACATAACATCATTATATACCTTATATAACTAACTTCAACAACCACTATACTCTACCTCGTCAATTTTCATTATAAAGTTTCCAAATAATCCCACATACTTTCTCTAAGCCATATAACATATATAATTAACAACCATATCATTTTCATCCTAACTATCACAACAATGCCTATACAACCTTAGTCACCTCATTATAAGTTCCCAATCAATATCCCATACTTCCTTCAAATCCTATAACAATATTACCCAATAATTTTATCACCCTTTTTCCTATTTAATTCCATAATCATTCTTCTATCATTTCACAGACAAATCAACCTATCCATTTTTATCAATAAACCTTTATATAGGAATAATACATCATATAACATATATAGATAGCAATAACTTTACCATTTAGCCTTAACCCTTTTCTCTACTCTTTTCAAAATACCCAATTTCATTCTTTCAAAACCCAAATATTCCTATCAAAATTATCAAAACTCAGTTATAACAACATAATATCATCATTATATATATTATGGACAGTTATAGAACGGAATCATAATAACTTACTCAAAAATGTGCCGAAATAAAAAGACGATCTGATCGGCTCTAAATGTTCTCCTCGCCTCCCTGATTGCTCCGCCGCAGTCAGATCGCAAAACGGACAAACGGTTGATTTTTAGGGATTTTTGAAAGAAAATGAATCAAAAGGATTTTTGAAACGGAGGAATTGATTTTTCTCTCTCTCACCGAGCTCTCTCTCTCACGCGCTCACGCCTGGAATGATCTTTTAATTTCAAGGATGGGAAAGGATATACTCCCTCCGTCCCGACCGAAACTTAGATTTTGCCATTTAAAGGCCCCACCCGACTTAGACGACCCAAACTAAAACCTTAAATCATTATTCTCTCCACTCATTCTCTCTCCTACATTATTTTAATACTCACAACACCATTATAATTTACTATTCCCTCCACTCATTCTCTCTCCTATTTTTAAATTACACTCACAACATTTACCTTTTCCTTAATCCCCGTGCCATTTCAAAAAATCCTAAGTCGGCCGGGACGGAGGGAGTATATAAACCAAATGTTACCCTCTAGCCCCTCCAGGATTTAAGTTATAACAATTAACTATCTTAATTTTCACTTTTGACACCAAAGTCCCTCCATATTTTGTAAAGCTTTTTAAATAATATTTTCAATATTATTACTTTACTACAAAATTCCTCTTTATTCCATTTAGACATTAGGTAATTAAAAATTAATTTATTAACACACTTAAAATATCATACAATTTATTAACCTAACTAAAATGTCAAATAATTTATTAAATGTTAAAACTAACACATAAAAATCCCGCTTATTATGAAATGCAACCAATAAAATGCTACGGCCCCGCTCCACGTGCCCAACACGTGAGTAAAATGGTGCCTAGGTTTCGGGTCGTGACACCAGATACCAGTCAGAAGTCTCTAGTGATGCTCTTCTCCGTTGGTCTGGCTCTAGGGAATTTTAAGAGGGAAGTTGGGATGAGAATACCCAAGACATTATGCGAGATGTTTGAGAGAGTTCGAGGATTTACAGGCGGCGGTGAGCCGGAAGTCGCGATTTCCCAAACTGCTACTCCAAGAAAAGTAGCCAAGAAGCTGATTGAAACAGTAAGAACAGAAGGAAGAAAAACGCCCATAGGAGGAAGAAGAGAGTGGAACAAGGGTAAAAGAAGGGAAGCCTTTAAAGAGCAAGTCTTCACCAAATTAATACTAACTCCAATCGAATTGATGAAATTGGTTATCCTACCCCCCAGCCCGCGAGATGAACAAGGAGACCCTGAAAAGGAGAGATAAGAGCAAATATTGTGAATATCACAAGGACATAGGACATGTGACTAATAACTGTCTTAATCTCAAGAGAGTACTTCAAGCCAAGGTGGATAGAGGCGAATTGAGTGAGTACGTTTATCGAGATGAGGTTAGGCGAGATGGAGGGGGAAGGCGAGATGAAGAGATGAGGAATATGATAGATGTAATTAGTGATGCTATCCCAACATTACCCAATTAAACAACTAGGTGATAAGCCTCTCTCACACTTTTCATGTTTCAGCGTACCCACTAGGAGAGGAAAGGATTATAAGTTTCACGAGGAGAGAGTTGGCAACTTCAACACTTCTTGCAAGCCAACCTTTAGTTATTTAAATTTTTCCCCAAGCAACATACTTCACAAAGTGCTAGTTGACATGAGAGCCAGTCGAAATATCCTCTATTATGAGGCATTGAGGAGAATGGATTTTACGGACGTTCAGCTCACTCCATATGAAGGTGTTTTGGAAGGCTTTACCAATCATACAGTCAGAGCGAAGGGTATCGTAACTTTGAATGTGGAAATGCGAGATGAAGATCCGGATGTTGGTCGGAAGAGTGCAAAGAGTGTGGAGTTCATGGTAATTGATCTCGTCTCGCCATATAATGCGATAATCGGAGTTCCCTTCTTGCAAAGTTTCGAAATGGTGGTGTCTGTTCCACGCCAGAGGGTTAAGTTACCCACTCCAAAGGGGATCGCTTGTATCAGAAGTCAACCGTTGACAGCTCTCAAGAAGAAGATAGAGATGCAGAAGGCGAAGAAGATTGTGGCTGTTACAAATGGAATTGTGATTGGAGGGCCGCAGATTCATATGATTACCAAACTCTTTGAAGGGGGAGAAGAGTGGGAGGAGACTGAAAGTATGAGGGATGGGTCGGGAATCATATGCTGGCCAGGTCAGGAGCAGGCGAGATGGGAATGCATGGAAGTTGAAAATGTAGAAGCTGAAAGCGAGAATGCCCAAGTTGAACCAATGTCAATTCCGGTGGAAGAGATGAAATATGATAATGTGAAAATGGAAGTGGAAATAGAGGAAAGAATGGATGAGGAAATTGTTTGCGAATAGGACCCTAAGGCGAGTTCAGTAGAAGCAGAAGGTGCCGAGCTAGTTAGGAAAATGTAAGGAGAAAAGTTGTTATGTAAGTTTGCTCAATTCAATGAAAATGTTTGATCTTGTGTATTTCGATTTTATAAAATAAATTGGAATTTGGAAAAACTGAATATGAGAAAAAGAACATGAAGGACTTGGAAAAATTCCAAGGAAACTTCATGGTGAGTTGTCATTCAAACCGCAACTCGTTGGAAAACATAATCCTGGCTTCAAGATACCAGGTACCTCACTCTAAGTAAGACGCCTTTGGCTTGCCAAAGTAACAATAATGGAAAGGTAATAAACATGTCAAAAAAGACATGATTAATGGATTTGAAAAAACTTGGCTTATCCCCAAGAAAAATCTCCATGCTAGATTAACGGATTTGGAAAAGCTCGATACGATCTCGAGTAAAATCTTCACAAGGGATTATACGGAATGGGATAACATGATGAACGTGGGTAGGTCCTAAGTCAACTTCATGGCGAGTTGCTATTCAAACGGCAACTCGTAAGAAAACAAAACCCTAGTTTCAAGGCCCGCCAATGGTAAATCGCCTTTATTAGCGAGTTACAAACAAGGCAAAAACACATGACCTTTCTGAGTCAAGGCTGAAATATGGTTCATGGCGATTTGTTATTCAAAGGGCAACTCATGAAAAAATAATAGAAACCTGGTGTCAAGACGAGGAACCCGCTCGCCGCGAATTGCCTTCATTAGCATAACGCGCGAATTGAGCAAACCAACATGATGAGCTCTGGTATGACCTTAGCAAGATTAATGGCTAGATGCAATACAAAATGCAACTCGTACGAAAAGAATGAAAACCCTGATTTCAAGGTATCAGGTGATCAAGTTCACGATGGAATGCCTTAAATAGCATTTCGTATGTTGAGTTATTTGCCTGGGGAGGCAACATGATGAGCTCGGGTGGGTCCTGAGCAAAATGCATGGCGAGTTGCTAATCAAACTGCAAACCCGTAGGAAAATTTAAAAGCCTGATTTAAAGGTATCAAGAAATGAGCCCATGGTGATATGCCTTAAATAGTAACTCGCAGGTTGGGAAAACATGATGAACTTGGGTAGGTACTAAGTAAAAAAGCATGGCGAGGTGCAATTCAAACTTCAACTTGTAAGAAAAAACAAAAACCTGGTTTTAAGGCGTTAGGTACTGAGGCGAAATGCCATCATGTGGAAACGGAAATGGAAAAACTTGGGTTAATCTCAAGTTATATCTCCACGCGAGATGAAATGAAAACGAAAATGGAAAAACTTGGGTTAATCTCAAGAACATCTCTACGCGAGATAAAACATAAATGGAAATAAAAATGGAATGCTTGGGAAAATCCCAAGTAACATCTATACGCGAGATTAATGGAAGCGAAGACGAAAATGGAATATTTAAGAAAAACCCAAGTAACATCTCCACATGAGATGAAATGAAACAAAGATGGAAAAAAGATAACGGGTTAATCAATCAAAAGCAACTTCTTAAAGTGAGATGAAAACGAAAAGGTGGCGAGATGCCACCGCTTGAAAGCGAAAACTTGGCGAAATGCCATGTTTTAAATGGAAAAATATTGGCAAAATGCCATGTTTCAAATGAATTTTTTTTTGGCGAAATTCCATGTTTCCAATGAAAAAAATTAGCGAAATGCCATGTTTTAAACGAAAAAATTGGCGAAATTTCACACTTCAAAAGGTGAAAACTAGGTGAAATGCTATATTGTCTAGTGAAAAATAGGCGAGATGTCACTCAAACAACTTACGTGTTGAGGTAAAAGAAACAACAAAAGTGGTGAAGTATACTTGCACATTTTGTAATAAGGCTGCCTAAAGACAATTCTTACTCTTTCGAAGGAGGAATAAGGGATGTACACCCCCACAAAAGTTAAACAGATTTGTTAACATTTTTAACACCTACTGAAATAAATTTACCAAAGATATACACAATATAAAGGGAAATTTTATAAAGTAAAAATGATGACATAAAGTTAATTAAATTGAAAAACAAGAAAGAAAAATTGTTTGAAAGCAGCGCGCATGCCGCAAGTCGCAAACCGCGACATCCCCATATAAAAAAGAAAAAGGAAAAAATTGTTTCAACTTGGCACGCAAGCCATAAATAAAGAAATTGTTCACGAAGAAAAAGCCCTCCCTCTCCCTAGCAATATGTGCCTTCATGGCCTCAATTCGATCTTCTACTTCAAAAGAAGTGTCAATAAAGAGATCACAAGCATTTTCTTCCTAGCTGGTGGTTCCTCCCAGATAGGATTCTCCATTGCCAAATCAAACTGGGCAAGTTCTTTCTTTTCTCTATCATCAAATGGAAGGTGTGAATGGCAATATTTGGCCAAGTCGCCATACATTGGCTTTGAGAGCCACTTCACCACTCTTTCAATTGGGATTCCATCCCACAAAGTATGTCGCGCATTTACAAAAGAGAAGCGTTGGAGCAGATCATAAGTCCTGTCTTCAGAATCATTCTGGAATTGAGCATATGCCTTATAATCTTTCACAATATTTTCACCAGCGACCTCAACAATTCGCTCAAGTTCCATAATTCGAGCGACTTGGGAAGCATTTTCTTGAGCGAGCTGGGAGTTTGCGAGATCAACCTCAGCCTTCGCGACTTCAACAACTTTCCTGACTTCTTCAGCAACATTGCGGTCATTCTCATAATTGATTATTTGTTCGCGAAGTCTAGCATTATCTTGCTCAATTTTTGCCTTGGCATCCATAAATTTGTCCCATTGCTTTTTCAAGGATTCTGCTCCTTTTGCGGTATCAGCAAGCTTCTTGACGACCTTATTCTTCTCCTCCTTCATGGCCAACAACTCCTGCTTGCTCTTCTTTTTCTCATTTCGTTCTCTCTCAAATGCCATTTCCCAGGCAACCTTATCACTAGCCAGCTTATTGAACGCTTCATCAATTTTTGAAAGTCCCCAACAATGGCCCTACTCATCAGAAAAAGGGAAAGGAAAAATTCAAAACAAGATAATCAGGAGCCCAAGCATGAAAAGAAAGAAGAAATTATAAGAAGGGATACCTCCATGGCCATCTGACCAATATAGTTTTTCAAGGAAGGAAGTTCCTCAGATTCAAGTGAAGTGACATGTTCCATGTTGCATATTCTAGTCAAAGTTGCAGCTCCAAAAGCACTCCATACGGAATCACGAGTTCGCAAATCAAAGCCCTTCAATCTGGGCACATCTTCCATCTCTGCAACCAAATTTTTCATGCCGTCCAAGTCAACAAAAAATTCAAAATTTGGTGTCAACTAGCTAGGTGGCACCCCAGATTCAACATCAACAAACTTACTCTTACCCTTTTCAGTTCTTCGTGGCGAGATAGGCTCAAACAAGCGTCAATGCGACTTCTCTTCGTTCCTCTAGTCATCAAGCCTCCACTTCCTTGAGATTGATCTTTAGAAACCTCCTTGTTAGACTCAGACATAACAACATCTGGAATGGTAGAACCACTTTTGGCGGAGTCACCTGCACTGGTTCCAACAGACTCACTCCTTGCAAAATTGCTTCTCTCGGACTCATTTCTGGCGGCCTCATTTCCGGCGGCTTCACCCTCAGCGACTTCATCTTCAGAGATTTCAATGTCAATATTCTCATCTTTTTCACCACTGTCAGTTTCCTCGCCATCATCAACACCTTCAGTTGATTAAAAGATTGAGTACTTCTTTTTTGCCCTAGCTTTTCTCTGCTGCTTCTCAGCGACAGCGGTATCAGCCTTCTCTAAGGCAATAACATCAGTATCCTTTCCATCCCCAGAAGTTGGAATGTCGACATTGGCGATTTCAGGAAGTTGCCTCAGCGAGCTTGGCACTCCTTGGCCTATTTCTTTTCCTCTCTCAGCTGAGCGAGATGAGCACCCCTCCTAGAAGCGAGATCCATTTGGTCAAAGTCTGCGAAATCAAATTAAGTGGTTGTTAGAAACCAAGCAACATTTAACGTTTATAAAAGAGCAAAAAGAAAGATTATAAAGAAAAAAAGTTCACGGATTAAGTTATGAATGGAAGGCAAATATAAACGTTTCCTTGATATGTAACACAATTGGAGGCAAATACTCCATTATCGTGAATCACCCAACCTTCAAAGGAAGTTGAATACGCCATTGGAATCATGGGCTCCACTCCGCCTGCTAAACTAGGCGATATCCCAACTCGCCTAAGAATATCCTCATTCCGCAAAATCAGCCTCCACGAAAATAAAGCCTTATTGCCCACCCTAGCTAAAGTCCTGGAAAAAATTGCCTTAGCTTGTTGTTCGTCAGGGGTTAAACGAGGTTTGATTCCAAGATGAGTAATCAAAGGAGACAATCCAATTGGGTGATGCCAACCGGGGATAGATGTTATGAAGATGGGGTTATCATGAAAATGGTGGATTTTATTGGGTTCGGTGGTCATTAATTTATTCTTTGCGTTAGTTCTGAAAGTGATCCTATGATCATCAGCTGAATACACATTCATGACATCAAAGAACTCTCTCAAAAGCGGAATGGTAGGTTCGTGGCGATGCCCCCTACAAATGGATATAAAAGAAACAAGGATCCTAATAGTATTGGGATGAAGGTCCATTAAGGCAGAGGACAACTCACAAAGGAAAAGGCTCAAGAAAGGGTCTAAGGGAAGTCGCAATCCCGTATTAAATTGGGAAAGATATGCAATCACAATATCTTTGTGCTTTCACATTTCAGCGGGATCCAAGGGGCCAGTGTAGGGAGCAAGATGATAAACAGTGGGATCTATGTAATACTTAGCATAAAACTCAGTCCAATCCAAGGAGTGTGAGATGTTCCTCGCATCGGGATCTCGCGCCATTGAATGCGAGCTGCTTGCCCTACTAGATCCTTGGCCCAGTATCTCGCCACCTCCGCATGCTTGTATGTGTTTGTAAACATAGTGTTAACATCATTCACAACATGGTAATCCTCATTTGAGTCATCAGGCTCCTCTCTTTCAATCCGCTCTGAACTAACACTTAAGTTAGAGCTCTCTGGGCCCAAAGGGCATCCCGCCTCTTTATAAATGTATTTACAAAAAGACTCCCTATCCAAAAATCTTAACATGGCAACATGGGAAGAGGGAAGGTATGTGGGCCCTTGAATTTTTAAAGAACCCAGTACTATTGTTCCAGCCCCCTCAACAATTAACAAGGTGTTTAACTCAGGTATAGTTAGTCTAACCCGGTTGCCCCTCTCCATCCTATAAAAGCCTTTTAATTTTTTCCATTGTCCAAATTTAGTGTCCCTAGCACATTGTTTGATCCAGGCTATTTCCATACAAGAAATCTACAACTACAAGAACAAGAAAAGAAAGAAAATTACCTAAAAATAAAGAATAAAAGGTCCCAGGAAGATTCCGGCTATGTCTCACCGGAAAAAATGTAAGGAAAACGGAGGAAATAAGGTTTTCTCTCTAAATCCACAGATCAGTGATGGAGATCACCCAAAAACTCTCTCTTGAAGCTCGAATTTCACTAAGGAGTGGTTTAATCAAAGTAAAATGGAGAAAAAGATGGTGGATTTGAGGATTATTTGTTGGGTTTTGGGGTTACAAACGCAGCGGAAATTTAACAAAATAACATCAAAATCCTAGCCCTAAGATCCGTCTAACACGAATAGATTAGAAACATATGAAATATATTTACATACCTCTTATGCGATTTGTTTTGTCAAAATAGACCTTAAAATTCAAGCTTAGAATTTTGATGTCGAATCTTCTATCTTCCTCCTTCGAACTTGGTGATGAAATCAACAATGAAGATCTTCAAGCTTTAGGATATAAAACAACCTCCTTCTAATGGTGATCCACACGCGAACGAACCAAGAACACCTTCTTGTTGGATTGCTAGATGATCCTCTTGATTATTGAAACACTTTTCAATAATCTATGGCAAGAACTATGGAATTAATCAAGGCCTAGGATTTCATAAATCTAGAACAATGATGTATGGAGGTAGGTCAGTTTTTGGCTGCCCAAGGATTTATATTTATACTAAGGTATAAATCCCTAACACTTAGGGTTAAGTCCTTGTCAATAACAAAAACCTTCCCAGCCTTGAAAAGCAGTTTGGGCACGTTTTTAGCATCGGGCACGACTCGTCCCTGAGGGCACGAGTCGTGCTAGGCCTAAAACACTCGTGATACGAGTCGTGACCCAAAAAGCAGTCGTGCTGGACTTTGGTACGACTCGTGCCCAAGAGCACGGGTCGTGCCCTTCAACGGGCAAGCTGTGTCGCGCGACACAACTAGCCAGAAAACGTTTTTCTGATGTGGCCAAGTATGTCGCACGACTGTACAAGCCAAAAATTCTATTTTTCAGCCAGAATCAAATTCGTTCTTTGTGTGTGACCCAAATGGAATTATATTATGTTGGTAGTGAGTTAAAAATATGACCT
The DNA here is from genome assembly GCA_022495995.1 of Adenophora triphylla var. japonica. Taxonomy (NCBI): domain Eukaryota; kingdom Viridiplantae; phylum Streptophyta; class Magnoliopsida; order Asterales; family Campanulaceae; genus Adenophora; species Adenophora triphylla. Next base: position 345,439 of record JAFEMH010001351.1, on the reverse strand, counting down.
CACAAGACATAAGTGGTTTCTAGCAAACCATTATATCCACCCAATTAATATAACATCAAAGCTTGATTTCTCGATAGATCCAATGTCATAATCCCTTTGTCCACGATGTCCAATTGAATATGAGTCATGGTCTATGTCAACTCATTCCGTTCAATGCTTTCTTGATTTCGAATTTGTTGATAATGCAAATGCATTTGATGTCTTTCAAATCACTTGAGTGTGGACACACATTTCATCAACATCATTCATCGAGGGGCCCAAGCTAACACCTCTCTTCACAAGAGGGACAAATTTCATCTTGACTTATCATTCTTCCCTACATGAATCCAATCGTGCTAACATAGCCCTTATTGCTATCCGATTAAAGATAGTGTTAGACTGTATCAAACACGATCTTCATCATGTGGAAGACGATGATAATCTCAGGTACAAAGGATTCAATAACACGGCTATCATGAGATTTAATCATGACAACAGACCATGTCATAAATCTCATAAGTAGGTCATGTCCAATACTTGTTCTCTAGCAAGTATCCATAAGTGTAATGTGCATCTCCATGCATATAATCATCTCTATGATTATCCATTACCAACTTATACTAGTTGTTCACAACAACTGGGGACGCAGTTCAATATAATAAACATGCAAACATATAATGAACAGAATAAACATGATCTATAATAAATGATAAAGATGATACATAACGGTTCAAGTCAAACATAACTATAGCCTAGGGCATTACACCAACATTATTGTGTCGCCGGAGGAAGATAGTCCGTTCGCCGGTGAAGGAGAAGAAGAAGATAAAGAGAAAAAGTGAATTTGAAAGTAAAGGGTAAAGTGGTGGGGCATTCCCTTTTATACCCCTTGAGGTGAAAAGTTACTAGGTGAAAAGACACCTTTCAACTGTCCCATTATTACGGTTTTGGAAGCCAAACCTGTCATTAAAATCCAAATTAAAACCACCATCATGGTTATCGAGAAATGTGGACATTTATTATGAAAATGACGACCCATTAATGGTCGTATGAGTTCAACTTCTCAACACGTGTCAAAAAGGAAGTGACATCCCAAGATGAATACGCGAGATCCATCTCGCCCATTAAACTTATTTGGCGAATTCAAACATATATGCAAGTAAGGCGATTTCACATAATTGCGAAATGAAGTTCACAACAGGACCATAAATGGTTACAATTATGAACTGAGGGGCTACTGATGTGTACAAATAAAATGTAATACAATTGTCAAATAAGTCATGGGGACCATGTGTGACTCAGCGATAAAGTTGTGGCATCAGTGGAAAAGTCAGACTATAATAGTCAAATCGCTAGGTTGGAAGTCAAAGTAGAGCCCTATCTCCAAGCGACTTAAGGCGACCATGTGGACAAACAAAAGGAAAGTGGAGCGACATCACTGTTTCTGGCAAAATGGTGATCTCGCCCCAGACGAAGTAAACAAAAAAGGGTGAAGGAAAGCGGAGCGAGATCATTGACTCTGTCGAAATGGCAAGATGTAATCAATCTTACTTTTAATGGCCTCTTTACACAAAGATCCTTCTAAATAGCTCAATATCTTTATAACTTTGTGATTCACCTTCTAGCATGGAGGTTAGAAAATATGGGTCATAAAATTTTCTTATCCAACCTCATTTGCTATGTTGAGGTCATGCCTCTTATTCATCATTTCCTCATGATAAGCTGCTTCTTCTTCTTCTTCTTCTTCTTCTTCTTCTTCTTCTTCTTCTTCTTCTTCTTCTTCTTCTTCTTCTTCTATTGAATCATGAATCCGTTTAAATGAGTTTGCCTCATCTATTAATTTATACGAAAATATATTCTTAAATAAATAAGCGTTTCATGATTCCATTATAATATTTTTGTATATACATTGAATCTTGGATTTATAAACAAGAATTCTATAATCACAAATATTGTAAGCATACCCAATACATATCCAATCAATAGTATTTTACACAACTCCTTTCAAGAAGCCCTATCATCTTTCTCAATACATCATTGATAGAATGCAACGTTAAAGACTACATCTTTCAACGTTAATATTCTCAACTTAGTTCCAACGAACTTTTCAATATTTCTCACCATGATTCTCGTAAATCATAAGAGACAATTTATCCATTGTGTAAACACTAGAAGTGGCGTATCCACAACTAGTTTATACAATCATTACAACATCTTTGATGTCATGATCCAATCAACTATTTAACATTGGTTGATCTTGTTAAACAAGATAACTTATTATTAGTGTTTTAATTCACATAAACTGCTCTTATGGGAATTTTATATCTTCATCTGCAGATATTAGAATCCGATCTCCACCATCCAGAATATTTTTCTATGAGTCTCAAACCTTCTCACCAAATTTGAGCTTGATCCAACGATTAACGAAGTGTGAAATAAAATTTTTCCACAGATGGTCATTAAAAAACTGTGCTGAAAATTTCTTTCTTTTCCTCCGTTTCCCACCTCTTTTCATCCCTCCGCCGTAGCAACCACATCACAAGCTTTCCTCAATCTGCAATCCTTTCTCAATAGGATAATTCGTCTTAAGATTGTAGGACAAAATCTTAGATAATGAGCACAATATGAAAGAATTACAATAAAATTGAAATACAATTTACAATACAAAATAGAAAATGAAAAGAGAAAATCGTATGAAAGTCATTTTGATTCACTTGTGTCTGAGCCGTGTTATACACTTTCCTTAAGACTAATTCGTCCCCCTATCTAACAGTTCTCGAGGCTTTCACGGGCGTTAGTCTCCCAGGATAGAACAGACGAACCGGGTGCAACTCCGCACTTGAGCCTCCCGACGAATTGAACGTATGCTTGAACTAAATCACCAACTATAACTTCAAAAAAAGAGACCAAAAGAAAATTTTTGACAAGAGAATTCTAAACTCTAGAGTTATAACATGGGACTCTCATATCATCTTTCTATCTTTTCTATCTTCTAACTTCTTATTTTTAGACAGAAAAAGAGACAACACCTAATATATGAAGAATATGTAGAGAACTTAGAATTAATTGGTATTAACCATGTATAACTAACCTCAACATTAAAATTTGTGTTGTTACATATTCTCTAACTTAATTAGAGAAATCAATCCATTAATAAAAGAGCAATATGAGAATTAACTCATATTTATTCTTGTAACAACCCAAAAATAAAAGTTTCATAATTTCTTAAAAAGGAATTCAATTTTTGGTTAATTATCAACAAACCCAAATATTACATCTTGAATTCCACTTTATGTAAAAAAAACAATTTTTAATTCACATTAATAATGCACAATTTTCCAACACAATTCATATTCTAGACACCTGGATACATACCCATTGTACAAGCTCCTCAAATCCAAATGTGACCTTGGTCACCACTCCCAAACCACAGTCGATAAGAAAATAAGTATCTCTGGTTCACCAAGTTATGGTATAATGTCGACGTTCCTTCACCCCACTCTTTCAAGTTTCCCTGTCGAAATCCTTTATCGACCATAACTCAGAGGTTACTCTATGTCGAAGTGATGTCACTCCACATAATTGGAGTAAACGATGTCATGGTGGTCCAATTGATGGATTCGCCGCGTTTGGTTAGCCAAACCAATCCGTATAACTTGGCTTTTTTTGTTGATAAATTAGATACGATGTTTAGCGTATTTCAAGATGTAGCATTAATTTCATATAGATATGCTGAGGAGATGGACAGGACTGTTAGGACTGTGGCGTTTGTGTAGTGGCAATAGAAGAAGGTAGGGGTGATGAGGCTATAGAGGTTAAAACTTTGTTTCAGATCACCATCTAAACTTTCAGATATTACATGAAATGACTATTTTGCCCTTTAAATGTTACGTGTGTTAGAATTTTCATTAAGAAATGTGGATCCGGGTGGGCATGCTTCTTTGGTTATTAAAAATTAAAATCCAGCCCAATCAACAATCCTCCTAATGAACTGGACCTCAGCCCAATTAATAACAACCCAATTAACTTGAGGCAGCAAACCCTAGCTTCTGTTCTTATAGCGTCCGACACTAAAGTCTCCCTCCTTCCTTCCTCCCCTGCATTCGTTGGCGGCCGCAGGTGCGTTTCTCCTCCTCATTCTTCTAGGGTTTGTGAATTATCTGTTCGTTTGATCGTTAATCTTCCTCTGTTTTAATCTAATTTATTCATTTCTTTCGCGTAGGATTATCTGAAAGAAGAAATCCTTCACCATGAGGTGAACCTTTGTTTTGTTTTGTTTTTTATTTTGTACCTTGGTTGTAGCTTTTACTGAATGTGGAGATTGTGTGGATAGATGCAGTCTGTTTTTGTTAAACTATGATATTCATATGAGTTCATTTGATGATGCTAAAAGATTGATGTACTTTGTTTGTTTGGTTATGTTGAGTTTAGTTTGTATGCATTTGGTTGGGCTCTCAATTTTATGATTAATTGTTGTTTTGAAGATTTCTTGGCTAATCTATTGGGGTTAGTGTCTGGGTCTGATGTGTTTTCCTTTTTGGGTCCGTCCCAAAATAAGTGTATCAATTAACTATTCTTAATGCAATTATTCCTTGAACAATTAATGTACAAAACACTTGCATATTTCTTATAAAGATTGACAAGTCAACTGTATCACTTATCATGGGACGGTATTTGTATTTTTTTTAGTATGACCTAAAGGGTGATCTGAACAATGAACAGTAAATTCTGTGACTTGTATGGTATTGAAATAGTTTTGGATGAAAATGGTCATGAGCATGATCATTTGGAGTACAATTTCCTCCGACAGCCTTTGTTGATTGTTGTTTATACTGATTATGTGTATTTGACATCTCCCTTGTATTCCTAGTTATAACTTAGGAGATTGATGAGATGAAGTTTGTGTCTTTCTGCATTTCTTGTTTTGATAGTTGTTTGCATTGTTTTCAGTAAGCTGCAAAGTGATGCTGTCAGAGAAGCCATCACCCAAATCACAACTGATGCTAAGGAGAAAGCCCGTAAGTTCACTGAGACAATTGAGCTGCAAATTGGTTTGAAGAACTATGATCCCCAAAAGGATAAGCGTTTCAGTGGCTCTGTTAAATTGCCTCACATTCCTCGTCCCAAGATGAAGGTCTGCATGCTTGGTGATGCTCAACACGTAGAAGAGGTACCTTCCCTCTTTGTGGCGAGATGCCTATCTTCATTAGCATATCGTTTTCCCAGTGTCTTTAGTATTTACTTTCTTTTCGTAACTGATAATATCCGCTGGTAATCAACTAAATTTTGGAACTTAGGTCCCCGCCCGTCTTTTTACCTTGTTTCTAGAATATGTCTGCGAGTGTTCTTCAATACTTGTTGGTATCTTTGAACTAAATGTAGCCTTGCTTTCTATGAATCATTCACACTTTTCATGTCCAACCAAACCAAATGACATCCATTATTAAGCAGTTACTTGCCAAATCTGAAAAATTGCAGAGTTGACTTACTAAGCAACCTACTGTACCGTTTATGTATCAGTTTATCTGATGATCCTCTGTTTATTACTGACTACTCATGTTCAGTTAATTTGGTTTAGAATTTAATCCCAAATGCTTTGTTATATTATCTTTTACACAGGCAGAGAAAATCGGACTAGAGTACATGGATGTAGAAGGTCTGAAAAAGCTTAACAAAAACAAGAAGTTGGTCAAGAAGCTCGCCAAGAAGTACCATGCTTTTTTGGCATCTGAAGCTGTTATCAAGCAGATTCCAAGACTTTTAGGCCCTGGTCTTAACAAAGCAGGCAAGTAATTTCAACAGATTATCATTACAATTATACATATATACCATGAATTCGGGAATCTCTGTGTGGAACTGTGGGTTGGTTGATTATTTTTCAGTTTAGGTATGATTGTTGTTGTATAATGGTGTTTATATCTTTTCAATGTGATTACAGGAAAGTTCCCAACACTGGTGTCTCATCAGGAATCCTTGGAGGCAAAAGTTAATGAAACAAAGGCGACTGTGAAGTTTCAGCTGAAGAAAGTTCTGTGTATGGGTGTTGCTGTTGGGAATTGCAGCATGGAAGAGAAGCAGATCTTCCAGAATGTTCAAATGAGTGTAAACTTCCTTGTTTCACTATTGAAGAAAAACTGGCAAAATGTAAGTTGAATCATCGGTTAAATTTACTCAATAGGGGTATATTGTTCCAGGTAGATGTGTAACAAGTATTGCTCTTGTTTTGCCTCCTTAGTAACTTTGCTTTTAGCTTATTTTTGACATCCCGATCAAGTTTTTCTTCATATCATGTTTTTTCATATCAAATTGTATGCTATTAATGTTGTTTCTTCTCTTTTGCAAAATAGGTGAGGTGTTTGTACCTGAAGAGCACCATGGGCAAGCCCGTCCGAGTCTTTTAAGAAGTTTGACTTGATATTTTTAAAAGTAGTTTTAGTTTGTTTGTATTGTCAACCAACTTTTTGATACTGTTATCTGGAGATGTTTCGGATCCGGGTTGTTTTGGACCTCAGTAATTGTAATTGCTTATTTCTTTGCTTGTGGTGGAAGTGATTTGTTGAAATCAAATGAAGTCCACTATCTATTTTGAAATGCAGAGTTTGGTTATTATTAGCTGTGTGTGATATGTAATTTTCTTTATGGATCTTGTGGCTAAATTTAGATGTGTTGAATTGTCAGACTTACTTTTTAAATTTCTTTTATTTACTAAATTAATTCTTAGATTATTATCTACTTCGCCAAAAACTTATAAAAAATGCTTTTTTTTTAACCTTAACAAAAAACGTGTTTTACTCTCATTCTATCTCTAAACTAACGGTCTCTCTCTCTCTCTCTAAACGCATATAGCCGTCTCTCTCTCTAAACGCAAATAGCCGGCTTCCTTACATCGACGGCAAGAAATCGAAGTTGTCTTCCGAGCGTCGGAAATCTCTCATCACCGGTAAGGTCAATTTCTCCCTTATCGTCAACGAATGAGACTGTTACTTTCTTATTGTTTTGAAGCGATCACGGAGGGACCGACATCGTAGACCGTATCAAAAGGATTTAATGTTTGACGAGTACTTGCCGGCTTCCATGGCTCCGCCGGTGCCGGCGAAGATGCTCCTGCTACGGAGAAATCTGTCGAAATTAAGCGATTTACACTTTTCTGGTTACTTGTACAATGATCGGTTTCAGGATTTGCAGATTCAAAGAGAGAATTACATAAGGCTTCAATGAGGAAGTGTGTGCTCTGTTTTGGGCAATTTACACCACCAGGTATTTGAGAAATATGGGGATTGTGGCCTTCCTATTGCTCCAGTTCTTCTACCAAAATCAAGTGCCAGTTGGTGTATAATAGAGTGCCAGTTAATGTATAATAAAGTGCCAGTAAGTATGTAATTGAACATCAGCAAAAATAATTATCAGTGTTTTTGAGTGCCAGTGTATGCATTTTTGAGTGCCAGTGTATGTGTTTTCAAATGCCAGTCCATATATTTTCAAATGCCAGTGCTTTTGTTTTTGAGAGCCAACAAAAATGATTACCAGTTTTTTTGAGTGCCAGTGTACGTGTAGTTGAATGCCAGTCCATGTGTTTTTGAATGCCAGTGCTTGTGTTTTGAGAGCCAGTTCATGTATATAAAAGTGCCCGTGTAAAAACTGGCACTTTGTTAAACTGGTACTGGCACTTTTTTCACTGGCATTTGTTACACATGCACTGACACTTTATCATAATGACACTTTTTTAAACAGGCACTGGCATAAACGGGAAACCAGTAATTACAAAAATGCCACCGTTTATTTTGAACATGGTTGCCAGTAATTACAAAATTGCCACCGTTTATTTTGAAAACACGTTTTTCCTTATCTTAAGAAAAAACTAGTTTTTTATAAGACCAACTCCTTCTAGCAACCAACTAAAATTACCAATTTAAAATACTTTCAGATTGATAATTGCATAACGTCAGTTTAGTTGTTAAAATTGTTATTTTACTACTTTTTTTTTTCTTTGTAATTATTGATTCGAAGAATCAGAATTTGACAATTAGAGAAATCAAACCCTAGCATTGACTAATGCCTCTGGGTCACTTCTTTGGGACACAACATTAAATACTAAATAACAAGTTTTACTATTATAGTATTACATGAAAATTAGTAAACTTCCATAAAATTTTGACAGTTGATCAGGAAAATAAAAATACTCTATGCCATTTACTTGAGATGCGGATCTACTATGGGGGACAATTGCCACCATTAGTTTAATTTATTTATTATTTTTTACTAGTACAATTTTTTTTTTTTTAAATTTTGGTAATTTAGTGCAATTTATTGAAATTTGACCTTTGAGATATAATAAAAAATATACTAGAATTTTAATTTGCCCTTATTGAAATGAAACTTTTCCCAATTGACGAAAATTTGTGGCTCCTCATTTTGAGATGGATAAAGTACATTCTGTTTGGAAGGACCGATCCATGAAAATAAATAAATTTGCATAAAATAAAGGACCGATCCATGAAAATAAATAAGTTGAGGGACATTCAGTGATAGGTGAAACCGGTGGAGGCAGCGTCAGCCCAAATTCACTTCATTATTACATTCATTTGCCTTAACTATTTTGGTTCGCCTGCAAAATATTGGGGTTTGTTTGAATGCGTCTTTCTCTATCTACAAGTTGTTCCTTCTGATTGTCACGTAATCACGTAGATATATTAAAGTTTGTCCCATTTGAATTTTTATTTTATAATTGAACTTCGATCACAATTTTTTTTACGAAAATCTAGATATCTCTATGAAATTTTTAAAAATGTTATTGATATAGAAATATCTGATTTTTCATGAATTTATGTTAGATTGAGTTAACTTTATGAAAGTCAAATTGGGACAATTTTTTTTGTTTGAAAATGCCTCACTAAACTAAACTAAACTGTCTGCTCTTCTTCTTCTTTGTTATTAAGCATCAATCAGTTGTGCTTTAATACAGGTGAGGAGCAAGACTGCGTACATCCGATCTCTCTTACCCTACGAGTGCCTTTGCGGCGTAATGTTGTTGTGGAGGGAGCATTTAAATAACAAATCCTTAGTATTGTATTGTTTGACTTTCTTTGTTGATTTGAATTTGTGCCTTTTTATTCAATTTAATTATTCTCATATTATTCTAAATAAAGCTATCAATATTATTTTTTACCGAATTTTGATATTTTCGTTAGTTGTTATTAGCCGGGTTGGTGGGTGAAGAGTGGCAGAATATGGTGGGATGAACTTTCTGGGGGTGGGTTGGATGGGTTTGGGTTAAATCCGTTCACTTGTGTGTTAGATTCGTTAAATATATATCCTGTTTTGATTTTTATAAAAAAATACTATCAAATATAGATAATGTCATTAATTTTTGGGATTGGACTGAGTATTAGTTGAAGTAGGATGGTAAAAATGACTTTAAACTTATTTCTATATGTTGTAGGTATACATCCCAAAATGAACGACATCTAAAGGCTATTAATATTACTATCTCCGTCGCCTCTCCGTCCCAAAATGAATAACCATTTTTGTTCATGATCAATCCCAAAATGAATGTCCCTTTTTATTAATAATCAAGAACAAAATGAACATTCATTTTGGAACGGAGGTAGCACATCATTGTCATAGTGAAAATTGAGAACCTATTTATTTATGTGTAAAAATTATAAAATAAAACAGAATGATAGGTAAGTGAAGTATTTTATACCATTTGGAGCAATAATTTCTTGATACAGTCATATAAAAATGTTTATCCTTAGGCAAATTACCTGACTTACGCCTGCATATGTTGTTTTTAAGGAAAGCCTCTAGGAAGAACATGACAAGTAGATATAGTTGTCTTGTTCCAAATTCATGACCAAGTTACTCTACCATCTTCCTTATTATGTGAACACTAGGCCCAGTCTAACATTTTTTTTTTCGTTTCTCTTCTTTCTAAAATGTACATATTTTTGTTCATAATGTGCAACTCTTTTGAACAATAATAAATACTTGGAATTGTAAAAAACAGTAGTCAGCTTGATTCAATGCTTTACGGCCGTTAGTTTCTGTGAAAGCTTGATATACACTGTTGTGCCCCGATCTGACAGTTTAAGTTTTTAGATCAAATGATAACTTAACAGATTCCATATATTACTGTTCAGATAGAATCTTTGCAAATACCTCGTTACATTTCCAGCTCTATGAGGTACTTCAGAAATATGTTCTCTAACATATTCTCATTCTCCCACATGGATAGAGCTAGTTGTTTTATCTTCTTGTCAATGTTGTTCTTTGGGAGTTATTGTTTTGCTGATATTATCACGGATCAATTGGCTCTTCTATCCTTCAAAGACCAAATGAATCTTGACCATCATCACTTCTTAGAAACAAATTGGTCCACCGGCACCTCCGTCTGCAACTGGACGGGAGTTTTTTGTGGCAGCCGCCATCAAAGAGTTACTGGTTTGGACCTCTCCAACATGTTACTCGATGCCACTATTCCTCCCACCTTGGGAAATCTCTCGTTCCTCGTCTTTCTTCGCCTGCAAAACAATAGCTTCCATGGTCAACTTCCCATAGAGTTGACTCGTTTGCTCCGTCTCGAGGAAATAAATTTATCCGAGAACAGCTTTGGTGAAGAATTCCCTTATTGGCTTTGTAATTTGCCTAGACTTCACTACATTTTTCTTCGAAATAATGGTTTTACGGGGACCATCCCACGGTCCATAGGCAACTTATCCCACCTTCAAATATTGGATTTACGGTTTAACCATCTCCAAGGAAGCATTCCCAGTGAGATAGGCAGCCTGCAGAATCTGACATGGTTAGATTTAGAACATAACAACTTCACGGGCCCCATTCCTTCCGCCATCTTCAACTTATCAAACCTTGTTAATGCCGCCTTTACTAATAACAGTCTCTCTGGTAATCTTCCTCTGGACATCTGCAGTCATTCTCGAAGCCTTCAAGGCCTTTATTTGTCACGGAATCTCTTCTCTGGTTCGATTCCAACAAATATTTATGAATGCTCGAAGCTTCAAATCCTCGTTTTGTCATACAATAACTTCACAGGGGCCTTACCTGTTGGTTTAGGAGTCCTAAACTACAAGGAAAAAGGGGCTAAGTCGGAGGAGTCTTTGGTGAGATCAAAGGAGGATTCAAAACGGAGAAGGAGTCTGAGCACGGCTGAGAGGTGCGCGAGGCGGGCGCCTGGCCTGGCCGAGGCGGGCGCCTCAAGGGCCGAAGTTTTGGGCTTGGTCTGTCCTTCGCGAGGCGGCCGCATGGAAGGCTTGAGGCGGGCGCCTCAAGCATGGCCGAGTTCTGGGCTTCGATTTGTTTCCTTGTTTGATTGTAACTCTTCTTAAATTAGATTTAGAGTTTCCTTGTAACTATATAAGCATAATTTCGGCCTAGAACACATTGTAGCAACATATTAGAGAGACTAATAACATATTGGCTTGGCAATTGCCCCCGGACGTAGTTCACGAGTTGGTGAATGAACCGGGTAAACAACTCTTGTGTTCTTGTGTGTGATTGTTTCTTTCTTGTACGTGTGGGTGTGTTAATTTCTTTGTGTTGATTGCAAACGGAGAGCACCAATTTCACAACAACTGGTATCAGAGCTTTGGTTCGGAGGATTCAAAATCTTTTCATTAGTTGATTAATTTTGAATCGCGTTCTTGGGGATTTTGGTGAAGCAGTCAAGATGAAGAACTCAATCGAGAAATTCAACGGTGTGAATTTCACGTTTTGGAAGACAAGGATTGAAGACTACCTTTATTGTAAGGATCTTCATAAGCCCTTGAAGGAGAAGCCCGAAGACATGTCACAAGGAGATTGGGAGACGTTGGATCGAAAGGCGTTAGGAGCGGTAAGGAGTGCCACTAACCGACGACGTTGCACGGAACGCTATGGAGGCCAAGACAACGGTGGAGTTGCTCTGGCTTATTTGTCGGACATGTATGAGAAGCCGTCGAATATCAATAAGGTGCATTTGATAAAGAGGTTTGCGAATGCGAAGATGTCGAGAGGGCGACAGCGGCAAGTCATATCGGCAATTTCAAAGGTATGGTGGACCAACCGAAAAGTGTTGATATTACTTTCTCCGATGAAGTGCTAGCTTGTTTTCTTCTAAAATCATTGCACGATAGTTGGGAGGTTCTTGTCACAACGATTAGTACGTCGAAAACCATTGGTGTATACGGAGGTTAGAGATCTCATCTGCAAGAGGAGTTGCGAAGGAAGGAGAAAAGGGAGAATCGTCAGTAGATGGGGCTGCACTTAGGGTGGAGAGAAAAAGGGGTGGACCTAAGGGAAAAAGGTCGAGTGCTACAATTGTGGTGAATTGGGGCACATCGGTTATGATTGTCCGGAAAAAGTGGTGGTGCGCACGTGGTGGATGATGGTGGTGATGTATTAATCCTAGGGGAGGAGCGGTCGGGTGAAGATTGGGTGTTGGATTCTGGAGCTTCTTGTCATGCTAGTGGGGATGCGGAATCAATGAGGCGTTACAAAACCGGAGATTTTGGGGTTCTCTATCTTGGTGATGGTCAACCATTGAAGATCAAAGGTAAGGGGATGTAATGATGAAGACACCTAATGGGGCTGTTTTACAACTACACAACGTGATGCATGTTCGGATTTGAGGAGGAGGGTGATTTACGTGGGACAACTTGACGGTGAAGGGTATGGTGTTTCTTTCATTGGTGGGTCTTGGGAAGTCACAAAAGGGGCTAAGGTGTTGGCTCGTAGGGTTAAGGGGAAGACGTTGTACTCTACCTACAATGTCGTTTTTCGCTCCGGTGGGAGCAAGAGGCTTAAGAACCGGCTGTTGGTGTAAAAGGGGAGACATCAAGAAACGGTATGTTGGGGAGGACCTGAAGTTGATCAACGCGGTGTGGATGTCCAAGGGCCCTAACAGAGAGCGGATTCGAGACCAAGAAGCGATCGATGCAAGAAACAAGGTGTGTCCAAGTTTCAAGGGAGGCATTGCGAGAAAGGTGGAGTGCGGAGGGAGAAGGCGAAGTTAGACTTGCGGGGAGAAATCAAGGTAGAAGCTGATTTGGGGAGGCAAGAACGATCTAACACGGGGAGGTTGAAACGTCGCTTGGTTTCAACTCGCCTTAGTACTTGAGGAGAGGTGTGGTAGTGTCAAGCCAATATGGAATGAGGGGAAATGTGTTCGAAGGTCTTTACTCCGTGGTGGGAGTTGATGGGTGATTCTATGTTTGTTAGTTTAGTCTCCGGTGGGAGATTGTTGGTTTAGGAGTCCTAAACTACAAGGAAAAAGGGGCTAAGTCGGAGGAGTCTTTGGTGAGATCAAAGGAGGATTCAAAACGGAGAAGGAGTCTGAGCACGGCTGAGAGGTGCGCGAGGCGGGCGCCTGGCCTGGCCGAGGCGGGCGCCTCAAGGGCCGAAGTTTTGGGCTTGGTGCGTCGCTTCGCGAGGCGGCCGCATGGAAGGCTTGAGGCGGGCGCCTCAAGCATGGCCGAGTTCTGGGCTTCGATTTGTTTCCTTGTTTGATTGTAACTCTTCTTAAATTAGATTTAGAGTTTCCTTGTAACTATATAAGCATAATTTCGGCCTAGAACACATTGTAGCAACATATTAGAGAGACTAATAACATATTGGCTTGGCAATTGCCCCCGGACGTAGTTCACGAGTTGGTGAATGAACCGGGTAAACAACTCTTGTGTTCTTGTGTGTGATTGTTTCTTTCTTGTACGTGTGGGTGTGTTAATTTCTTTGTGTTGATTGCAAACGGAGAGCACCAATTTCACAACATTACCAAGAGAGGTTGGGAATCTGACATCGCTTAGGCGGTTATATACCATATATAACAACCTGGAAGGTACATATAAATGCATGTATATTCTTTTAGGTTATATATATACTATATATATATATATTTTTAATTTTTTTTTGCTAATGGTTATTTGTTCTTACTATTGTTTTTTTTTTTTTGTAGGTATAATACCAGAAGCGATTGGTAATCTCAACAAATTAGAGGTCTTAGATTTAAGCTTTAGTAATCTACAAGGCAATATTCCACCAGTCATTTTCAACATCTCAACACTTCAAGCCTTTGGAGTTGTAGGCAATAGCCTCTCAGGAACACTTCCGTTGAATCTCGGCCATTGTTGGGATGTGGAGTCAAAACCATGGATAAAGGAATTTGAACCGCGGTCGAAGGAGTTGGTGAGATCAAGGAGGATTCTTCTGCAGCAGATTTGTTTCCTATTTTGATTAGATCTCCTCTTGCATTGGTGATTCCTTTTGGTAGTAATATTTGGAAGGACTTGTGAAGAAAGAAGATTACTTTCTTGAGTAGGAATCCTTTTATTACTAGGATTTGATTTATTGTTCCCTATAAATACATGTGATAGCCTAGAGACAAATTGTAACATCTGAAAATATTATAGTGAATATTTTGGCTTGGTAGCGCCCCCGGACGTAGTTGTTGTTGCAACGAACCGGGTTAACAATTCTTGTGTGTTCCTTTGTGTGTGATTTACTTTTCGTGTGTGTTGCATCTTATTTATTCATTCTCAAAGCTTGATCCGTTATTCCGCTGCGCAAGAACGTGATTTTCACAACAACTGGTATCAGAGCTCTTGGTTTTGTCGAATCATTGCTTGGGGTGTCTTTTGCTATGGATTTCTTGGGAGCTTTGGAGGATGGGAATAAGGTGGTGTTGATCGAAAAGTTTGATGGGACGGATTTCAATTTTTGGAAGACGCAGATCGAGGATGTTTTGTGGAACAAGGATTTGTATCTACCATTAAAAGAAAAGCCGGATGACATAGAGGAAGCAAAATTCGAAATCTTGGATCGGAAAGCGTTAGGGCTTGTTAGGCAAACGTTGACCAAGGATGTCGCGAAGAATGTTTTGGAGGCGAAGACTACCATGGAGATGTTACGGATGTTGGCGAGCATGTACGAGGCACCATCGGCGGCGAACAAGGCTCATCCTCGATGAGGAAGCCGTTGAACATAAGGATGGTAGAGGGCATGTCGGCAACAAAGCATATAAGTGAATTCAAATCTCGCGACCCAACCGTCTTCCGTGGTCCGTTACTCTTGATGATGAGGTACTAGCGTTGATTTTACTTTCTTCTTTACCGGAAAGTTGGGATACGACTGCAATAGCAGTTAACGTTTCAACAGGAAAAGTGAAGTTGAAGTTTGCGGATGTCGTTGATGTGATTCTTGGCGAAGAAATTCGTAGAAAAAGTAAGGCTGGGACATCGGGGCTAGCACTAAATGTCGGTGAAAAGAGTAAGGGTGGCAAGAAGGTGATTACTTGCTACAATTGTGGGGAGAAGGGGCACTTTAGGAGAAGTTGTCCGAAGCGGTCAGGCAGAGCGAAGGAATTGAATGTTCTTTGAAGAGATGGCGGACGTATTAATCTTGGGTGGGAGCTTGATTCAGCGATTCGTGGGTTTTGGATTCGGGCTCGACGTTTCATTCATGCACGGTGCGAAAGAATGGAGCAAGACGTTCTGGTGATTTTGGGGTTGTTCGCTTGGGAAACGATCATCTGTCGAGGTCATTGGAAAGGGGTTGTTCGGGTCAAAGCAACGGATGGGGCTTGTTTACGGCTACGTGATGTGCGACATATTCAGATTTGAAGAGGAACTTGATTTCCATAAGGCAACTTGATGAGGAGGGTTGTGTGGTGACCTTCGGTTGTGGGACATGGAAGGTAAACCGCGGAGCTAGCTTGGTGGCTCGTGGCGGCGTGGAAAATATGTTGTATACCACATGCAACATGAGTCGTTGGGGAAACGAAGGCGCATCCCAATGATGAATGGTGGTGGCCGAGATCGCCGTGGTGGGAGAAATTTCACTAAACGGTATGTTGATAGAAAATTGGGTAATGAAGTCGGCCGACGCGGAGCCAATTTGGTCAACATGGGAGCGGGATCTAGAACGGTGATGCGATGGGTTGCAAAGAACACACAAACGTTCCAAGCTTGTGATTGTGTGGGGCACGTGGATTCGCGGCATTCGGGATCGATAGTTAGCAAGCAAGTGAGCGGGGATATGCGGGGAGGATCATTTGGAATGAAGACTCGGAGCATGGTAGAACCGACGATTATGTTGAAGCGTAGCTCGGCTTCAACTCACTTGGATAACTAGACAAGAGGCCGGGCGCTACCAACGCAATAGGCGGCCCGAAATTTGTTTCAAGAGAGGTATCATGGATGGTTTGTCTCCGGTGGGAGATTGTTGGGATGTCGAGTCAAAACCATGGATAAAGGAATTTGAACCGCGGTCGAAGGAGTTGGTGAGATCAAGGAGGATTCTTCTGCAGCAGATTTGTTTCCTATTTTGATTAGATCTCCTCTTGCATTGGTGATTCCTTTTGGTAGTAATATTTGGAAGGACTTGTGAAGAAAGAAGATTACTTTCTTGAGTAGGAATCCTTTTATTACTAGGATTTGATTTATTGTTCCCTATAAATACATGTGATAGCCTAGAGACAAATTGTAACATCTGAAAATATTATAGTGAATATTTTGGCTTGGTAGCGCCCCCGGACGTAGTTGTTGTTGCAACGAACCGGGTTAACAATTCTTGTGTGTTCCTTTGTGTGTGATTTACTTTTCGTGTGTGTTGCATCTTATTTATTCATTCTCAAAGCTTGATCCGTTATTCCGCTGCGCAAGAACGTGATTTTCACAACAGAAGGTACATATAAATGCATGTATATTCTTTTAGGTTATATATATACTATATATATATATATTTTTATTTTTTTTTTGCTAATGGTTATTTGTTCTTACTATTGTTTTTTTTTTTTTTGTAGGTATAATACCAGAAGCGATTGGTAATCTCAACAAATTAGAGGTCTTAGATTTAAGCTTTAGTAATCTACAAGGCAATATTCCACCAGTCATTTTCAACATCTCAACACTTCAAGCCTTTGGAGTTGTAGGCAATAGCCTCTCAGGAACACTTCCGTTGAATCTCGGCCAATATCTACCAAATTTAATGGATATTCATCTTTCAGGAAATCAGTTAACTGGAAGCTTACCAAATTCTATATCCAATGCTTCTAATCTTGTTCTTATAGACATTGGTTCCAACAATTTCACGGGAAATATCCCAAAGTCATTAGGAAACTTGGCAAACCTGCAGATTTTAAACCTGGAAAACAACACTTTCAGCGGAGAATCGTCAAACGGAGAGTTGAGTTTCCTTGTTTCCTTGACAAATTGCAGACAAATGAGAGTATTGTTGGCAGATCAGAATCCCCTTAACGGGTTTTTGCCAGTTTCGGTTGGGAACTTTTCAGATTCTTTTGACGTGTTTGATGCAAGTTCTTGTGGAATTTTTGGGGAAATACCCAATGGGATTGGTAATCTAAGCAGTTTGAATACATTGGCATTGGGCGATAATGAGCTGACAGGATTTATTCCAACTGGATTAGGACGTTTGCAGAATCTTCAAATGCTTGGCCTTACAATCAACATGTTAAAAGGATCCGTTCCAAATGATATTTGTAATTTAGCGGAGAAAATGTATGATTTACGTCTGGATGGAAACCAAATCTCCGGTCCTATCCCAGAATGTTTCGGGAACTTTAGCTCTTTAAGATACCTCTATCTGGCTTCTAACATATTTTCTTCTTTTGTACCCCCGAGCTTGTGGAACCTTAAAGACATCTTGGAACTGGATTTATCTTCGAATGTTCTAAGTGGTCAGCTTGCATCTGAACTTGGGAATCTCAAGGTTGTCGTTATTCTTAAAATGTCACATAATCAATTCGTGGGAAATATTCCTAGCACGATTGGAGGTCTCCAAGGTTTGGAAAATCTTTCTTTGGCTCATAATGTATTAGAAGGTTCCATTCCTGAAACATTTCAAAGTTTGTTGAGTTTGAAGTTCTTGGATTTGTCCGAGAACAACCTTTCTGGGAGAATTCCCATGTCTTTGGAGAAGCTTACTGATCTTGTCTACTTCAATGTATCTTTCAACAACTTGGTTGGAGAAATTCCAAGCGGAGGACCTTTTCGTAACTTCACAAGTCAATCTTTCTTGTCTAATGAAGCATTGTGTGGGAATTCTCGATTTAATGTCCTCCCATGCAAGCCTGGTTCTAAGCATGAGCGGTCAATGGCAAAAACAAAGCTTGTACTTGTCATTGTTCTGCCTATAGTTTCATCATTGATGCTCGTATTGATCTTTGTATTTTTATTTGTAAAATGCTGGAAAAACAAGAAAAGACCGCATCAAAGTCAAACAGAGCTTTACCCGATACTAGCCCATGGCAGAATCTCTTACCACGAGCTGCATGAAGCAACAGAGGGATTTAACGAAAGCAATTTGTTAGGGAATGGGAGCTTTGGAGCAGTATACAAAGGAGTATTTCCCGACGGGAAAATATTGGCAATAAAGGTATTTAAATTACCATTAGAAAAAGCATTCAAAAGCTTTGAGACTGAATGTGAGATAATTCGCAACATTCGCCACCGGAATCTGATCAAAGTCATCTCGAGCTGCTCTAACCCCAAATTCAGAGCTTTGGTTCTTGAATACATGCCTAAAGGAAGTCTAGAAATGTGGCTGTATTCTCATAATCTGTTCTTGAATATAGAACAAAGGTTGGATATAATGACAGATGTTGCTTGCGCATTGGAGTATCTTCATCAAGGTAACTCGACGACACCCATTGTTCATCTGGATTTGAAGCCTAGCAATGTGTTGCTCGATGATGATATGGTTGGTCATGTAAGCGACTTTGGGATCGCGAAACTTTTGACTGAAGTGGAATTAGCTGCACATACAGAGACCCTTGGCACCATTGGTTACGTTGCACCAGGTAAATATATAACAAGTAGATTGCATAGTTCAGTATTTGTTCCATTTTTTTTTATTTCTTGAATATTTGATGAATGAATTATATGTGTTGCAGAATATGGGTTGGGAGGATTGATATCTACAAGTTGTGATGTATATAGCTATGGTATTATGTTGATGGAAGTATTTACTAGGAAGAGACCAACTGATGTAATGTTCAATGGAGAAGTGAGTTTAAGGAGTTGGGTGAGTGACTCGCTTCCTAACTCGGTAGCTCGGGTTGTGGATGTTAATTTGATGGGGGAAGATCAATTCAAAGACGAGCGGAGGAAATTGCAGTCTGTGGGGTCGATAATGGAGTTAGCTATGCAATGCTGCGCGGAATCGCCGGAGCAGAGGATGAACATGAATGATGTGTTGGTAACTCTCCAGAAGATCAGACTAAACTTTGCTTCAGATAGTATTGAAGGGTATCAGAAAAAGGTTGAAAAGTAGTCTTGTTGAGAATAAATTTTTCAGTACAATTTTAAAAAGGCACAATGTCGTAAAGTTTGACTAGTCAAATACGACTAGTATAATATACATATTATCAAATTAATATTTGTTTTCATCAAATGAGTAATTTTATGTAGGGATCTTTCCATTTCTCTAAACCAATTTCCTGAGTTCATGTTTAGTTCTTGGTATGAATGCTTGGATTGTTTTAAATGTTTTTATTTTTATAAAAAAAAAATTATTTGCTGGGATTTTAAGGGTGTAAGAATTTGAGGGAGGAACAACTTGCTCAATCGCAGTACGTGATCGATGCCGTGAATTTGATCATCGAATAAGAACTTGGTACAATAGTTCGCAGCGTAGGTCGGATGCGAAATCACAAACAAAAATTGCCCACAATTTCACAACACTTGTTTGCTAATTTTGATCAGCCATGAATTGGGAGAGAGAGCAAGAGAGAATGGGTTTTTTTTTTCTCCGCGTTGAATCCCAAGATATATGCGCAGCCCCCCTTTTACCAACGTTAGAAAACTGACATTGTAACTTATTTATAACCGCTCGTGCGGTTTACTCCATAATTATTAGTACTTTTAATTTCTTATTAAAACACAAATGGACTGGGTTTATCTTGAGTTTGGGCCATCTTACACATATCTATTTGGGCCATCTTGGGCGGATCCATTTAATTCCAACATCTCCCACTCCCACATGATAGTCTTATTATTCATGGTCAATCATTGAAGCAAATGTGTCGTGTGACCAACGAGCGTGCATGTATGTGATAACTTTGAATTTATGCACCCGTTAGACATGAAATAATAGCTACGATCACTATAAGTTCAACTTCGACTCACTATACCCCTGACTCCTTTTGATTAAATCAAGTCCAAACATACATTGGTCCATTAAAAGCTATGCTTTACTCTTAAAATCATAAAATGTATTCATAGCTATGTCCGTGACATAACTGGTCGACCTATGAACACAATAATTGGATATAATCAAATACGTCATCCTTTCTCACTTATCACTTTTAGATCATTAAGGCAATCACTTTCCTAGACATGTACCATCCAACCAAATTTGTTCATGGCTCTAGGTAGCATGGTAAAGAAGCAGACATTGACTTAATACATTTTAAGTATAGTTGAAAGTCACATAGGGTACCTTGCACAATAAATGGCATTTAGAGACTTCAAACAATGAGCAAGACGACATGTTGCTCATTTCTCTTGGTTAAAATGCACACTTGTTACTAAAACAAGTGCTACAGTGCTATAACTCCTTTTAAAGAACGTATGTCATTAATTTGACCATTTTACAAATATTTAGTTCAAACACTTCTTCATGCCGCCCAACTATTTATATATGGATCGTCTTATATTTTCAGACTTGTGGAAATTCTCTTAATTCTCATGTGGTCTTTACTTTGACCTAATCTTTATTTACATCAAGGCGACATATGCACGTAATGTACTTAGCTTACTCACTTGGTATCTCAAGTATCATTGTCTCATCTCAGCTTGCTTACGTGGCTCCTGAGGCAATTACTCGTGTGAGAGAGTTAATCCTTTTGTCTGGTGACATACTCTTATAAATATATATTGTAATGTATACTAGTACTTTTCTACCCGTGCCAAGGCACGGTGACAGTATCACATAAATATAGTGTGTTTGAGATCAAACTCTCAAAATGCATAAGTCTAGTATCTATCATCAAATTGTAAACTCTTAAAATTTTCATTTGATTGCAAGAACGACAATATTAATGATCCATTACATACATAATAGTTCCTGATTTTTAATTGAACATTTCAAAAATAAATCTGTCTCTTAGGTATTTGTTACAAAAAGAAAAATAGAAAGTAAAATCACATTTCACATTATAGCCAAAATAAGATTGACAAAATACAATTTTTTATTATAACCAAACATAAAATTATAAGAAAGTATGATTTCAATTAACTAAAGTTAACCAAATTACATAATTCCAACCCCACCCACTTTCCTCTTTCCCCTCACCCCCCTTACCTCACCCTCTTTCATGTAACCTCAAACCCGCTCACTATCCTTTTGAGTTGCAGTTTTCCAAACTTTCAATACTATTATAGAGAAATCATGCTCTGAACTGATACATTATTGAAAATAAAATCTTGACCAAGTATATCAATTATTTTGAGTGCCTGCAATAACAAAGCTAAGTAAAGACATGGAAATAAATTGCAAATATTCCTGAATAACAATAGCAAGCTCACCTTATAAGATATCTCCCCAAACTTTTCAGCACTTTCAAGAAAGTCTGACTTGGTGAATAAAAGTACTCGTTCCAAAGCTGAAATATATGTTACTTATTGCATGAAAATATCGCATCCGGCGTTAAATGAGATTGAGTTGGTGTCCCATGACTGAAAGGAAAATGCTTATTAGATAATATCATAACATTATGCAAATTATGTGCACTAAATTTGATTATACTTACAAAAGTTTTCAGAGTTGTAGAAGAACCGAATTAGTAACCTCGTCAATCTGTTTCATCAACCACTTTCCAATCTCACCCCTCTTCCATTCAAAACACTCACTCCAACTATTACTCTGTAAACCACCCAACCCTACACTCATTTATGTAAACTTCATACACTCACTCTTCTATTCATTTTTAACCTAAAAAAACTACAACACCCATCCACCCTCGTATTCAGTCTCCAAAATAAAAGACAACTAATCATATGCATAACTGCAATTGACGTATAGTATTCTTTTTTTTTTTTCTCAATTTTGTTTGTTCATATATCTGTAGGGTTTTTTATAGATATGTTTAGAGGCATTTACCTTCGTTCTTGGCTCTCAAAGTTGTTGCTTCTTGTTTATGTTTCCCGTTTGTCCTTTTCTTTCTACTTAATTTACCTAATTGTTAAGCAAATTGAGGAATTTTGAAAAGGACGAAAATGAAACACAAAACACTTTGTATCATTTTCAGATTGATCAACAATGAAAACAAAAAGAACGAAAACTAAGCTTCGATAGATGTCTGTATCATAGAACAAATAATTTACACATCTTAAGAATATAAACTTGATATTCATATTAAAGTGTAAACAAACATTGTTCCATAAACTTAGTTCGTACTGAAGTAAAATGTAAACTCGTTATCCTTAATTACATCTACACCCTTTGAAGACCCAGAGCCCTAACGTGACTTAGAAAGACATCTCTAGCTAGGGGCTTAGTAATAGGGTCAGCTACCATCGCATTTGTAGAAATATACTCTAACGTTACTTCATTACTTGCTATGGTCTCTCAAATATAGTTATTCCTTAGATCAATGTGTTTGGTTATTCCATGGTACTTTGGATCTTTTGTGAAAGCAGTTGACGCTTGATTGTCATCGTAAACTGTCACAGGGTCAGAAGCATGATCGACCACTCTAAGATCCTCCACGAACCTTTTTGAACAAACAGCCTCCTGAACAGCTCTTGTGTAAGCAGTGAATTCAGCTTCCATGGTAGAGAGAGAGAGACACACACTTGTTTGCTTCTTCCTATTCCACGTTATAGCTCCATTGTCAAGCAAAAATACATAACCCGACGTTGACTTACGATTATCATTATCTCCTCCCCAATCAGCATCACTATAACCAATTATCTGTGAGTTTGATCCTTGATAGCATAACATGTAGTCAACAACCCCTTTAAGATAAGGTAATATCCTTTTGACTGCTCCCCAATGCGTTCTTCCAGGATTAGGCTGATAGTGACTAACCATGCCAACTGTGAAAGCTAAATCTGGACGTGTACATATGACTGCATACATTAACTTGCCAATGGCACGCGATATGGAACTCTAGACATCTTATTCTTATCTTCCTCAGTCTTAGGGCAGTTGTCAAGGCTCAACTTTTCATTCTTAGCCATGGGAGTGTCAAGGGGTTTGCACCGATGCATACCAAAATGTTCTAGTACTTATTTTAGGTAAGTCTCTTGAGACAAATCAAGGAGTCTTTCGGAACGTTTCTGAAAGATTTGAACACCTAGTACAAATTCAGCTTCACCCATGTCCTTCATTTCAACGTTTGAGGACAACCACTTCTTAGTGGTTTTCAACAACTCCAAATTGTTTCCAGCAATTAAGATATCATCCACGTAAAGTGAAAGAATAACAAAATCATTGTTAGATCATTTGAGATAGACACGGTGATCTTCTTCAATCATCACAAATCCATCTTTGATGATCGAGTGATGAAATCTTAAGTACCACTGTTGGATGCTTGTTTGAGACCGTATATGACTCGTTTGAGTTTACAAACTTTGTTTTCACTTCCTTTTACAGTGAAACCCTCAGGTTGATCCATATATATCTCCATTCAATTCTCCGTTGAGAAATGCCATTTTCACATCCATTTGATGGAGTTCTAAATCCAAACGAGCTACAATAGCAAGAATCAATCTTATTGAGGCAAACCTTACTACATGAGAGAAAGTTTCCTCATAGTCTATACCATCTTGTTGGGTATAACCTTTAGCTACCAAGTGAGCCTTATATCTTTCAATGGAACCATCCACTTTTTGTTTGACGCGTAGGATCCACTTGTTCCCTACAGTCTTTCGCCCCAGAGGTAAATCAACTAAGTCCCAAACATTATTGGTTTTCATTGATTCCATTTCACCTTCCATTGCTTTCATCCACTTTTCATTAGTAGGTGATGTGATAGCATCTTTATAGTTGCTTGGCTCATCCACATCATGTGTATCGGCCATGAATGTTTCATTCTCAATGTCAAAATGACGTCGAGGAATATGTTCACACTGACTCCTACGTAAGATAGGTTCTAGAGATTCTTCTTTTAATGGAAGTGTGTTACTTGAGGATAAATCCCTCCCACTATCGTTAGGAAGGTGAAGAACTTCTTCCTCTTATCTCTATTTGACGAGTAGGTATTTCAACTTCGGGTTCTTCCATTTCATAAAGTCCAATATCCCTATCCACTTTACCCCTACTAGGGAAATCCTTTTCTAGAAAATCTGCATTACGGGACTCAATTTCAGTCAAACTTCCATTTGGCCCTTCTCCTATGAACGCATATCCTTTGGAGTGTTCTAAGTATCTAATAAAGATACACTTTTTACCCCTAGGTCCTAACTTCCCATGCTTATCGAAAGTATTATGTATATAGGCAGCTGATCCCCATGAACAAATTTTCCAAATCTGGTTTTCTGCCCTTCCATAATTCGTATAGGGTGGAAGTCACTAATTTGGAGGGAACACGATTAAGTATATATGCAACAGTCAGTAAAGCATCTCCCCAAAAACTTATGGGTATATTTTCTTGTGCCATCATAGATCTCGCCATGTCTAGCAATGTTCTATTCCTACTCTCTGCAATTCCATTTTGTTGTGGAGCCTTGGAATAGTTAATTGCCTTTTAATACCTTTATCATCACGAAGAGCCTTGAATTGTTCAGAAAAATACTCACGTCCACGGTCGGTTCTTAAAGCCTTAATGCTTTTATCTAACTGATTCTCAACAAGGCAAGTATATCGTTTAAAACAATCTAATGCCTCTGACTTATGAGAAATTAGGTAGATATGACCACAACGTGTGTAGTCACTTATAAATGTGATAAAATATGAAGCGCCATGCCTCGCCCTCACATTCATTGGTACACAAATATTTGAATGAATTTACTGCAATGGAATAGTTGCCCTAACTGATTTTCCAAATGGTTTTCTAGTTGCTTTCCCAACTAGGCAATTTTCACAAGTAGGCAATAACACTTTGATATTTGATCCTAATAGACCCTCTTTTGCCAACTTGTTCATTCGTTCCTGTCCGATATGCCCTAAACGATCATGCCATATAAACGCATCTACATTGACGCTACTAGAAGATGCCATTAACGAAAAACAACCATTGTTATTAAACAACATATGTTCAACATCTAAAACAAGAAAACCATCAACTAGATGTACATAACCATAAACAACATAACCATAACAAATGTCTACAGATGTTCCATGGGAATTTACAACAACTCCTAACTTAAGAAGTACTGAAACATACATAAGATTTTGTCGAATGTTGGGCGCATAGAGAACATCATGCAGCAACAACTTTTGGCCACCTCGTAGGTCCAATTGGCACGTGCCAATACCTTCTACACCAATTCTTGAATTGTTTCCAACATATATCCATTTTGAGCCCTTCGGCACTCGACGATACTCTTGGAATGCACCTCGATCTCTAGTTATGTGGTCCGTGGCTCCTGAGTGTACAGTCCATAAAGTATAAGAATCAGTGAGCAAAGCATACCTAGAAATGAAAGTAAAATTGGAGGTAGGGTATCTTGATACCTTAGCTGGCCTTTTACATTTGAAAGCCAGGTGACCCAGCCTGCCACAATCGTTGCACTACTTCTTAGGATCTGGACTGTCATGAACGAAATGACCCGTTTTGCCACAATTGTAACATCTTCTCTCAACTCTGTTCTTCTTTTTGCCGTTGTTCGCATTACCTTTGCGATTTCCAAATTTTGCCTTCTTTGGCGCTTGTCCATTCCTATTCCCTTTCTTTTGGTTATCGCCTCTTCCACGCTTAGATCCAGAAGCTTTACTTATATCAGATTTAGCGGCAAACACTTGAAATGAGGATTTTGAGCCCGAAAGGCGCTCATCCTCCAACTCCAAGTAAGTTTTCACATCGTTAAAGGTCTTAACATGCTCATTATGAGTTAGGTTCATCACCATGTGATCCCAGCTACTAGGAAGAGAACGAAGGACAACTTGAACATGTTGTTCATCTGAAATAAAGTGCCCCGCTGACTTGAGCTCCCTTATCATGTTTGACATTGCCCTTAAATGCTTCCTTATGGAATTGTTAGGACGCTTACTTGCATTGTCAAACTTATAGAGAAGTTTCTTCAGCTTCGTAGCCGAAGTTCTCCAAACTTCTCTTTTAGGGCACCCCACATATCTTTGGCAATCGAATAACTTTCATATTCGCACATGAGGTCATCTTGTATGCTACTCAAAAGCGTGATTCGAGCTTTGCTGTTTCGCTTCTTCCAAGCTTCGAATGCAACAAAATTCCTTCTATGTTTACCTGCGGTCCTTTCATCAGCCATAACAGGTTACTCCATGGAACTTATCAGAGTGTCAAGAACTTCTTGTTTTTCAAGCACATATTGGATCTTGTGATGCTACATGTCGTAATTGTCACCATGATTTAGCTAAACAAATATGTTTTTAATAGAGGTCATGTTTAGAACTACATAGAGACACAATAAGAACGTTATTGACATATATACGTTTCATTACGCATTCTTTATTACACCAATAAATGAACATTAAAACAATAATCTAACTAAGGATGCGAAACGAAAGATCACCAAGTTTACAATCAGATTCAATATTACCAAAGTCATATCATCGTCTTTAACAATCATTTATCTTATGTAATATACTCTCTCCGTCCCGGCCCATGCTTTACCATTTTGGTGAAGCACGCAAATTAAGAAAGCAATATATATACTCCCTCCGTCCCAATAAGTGCTTCACCCTTTTGGGTGGGCACGCAAATTATGAAAATGGGAGGAAAAAAAAATATTGTGAGTGTAATTTGAAAATAGGAGAGAGAATTAGTGGAGGGAATAGTAAATTATAATGGTGTTGTGAGTATTAAAATAATGTAGGAGAGAGAATGAGTGGAGGAAATAGTAAAGATTCTTTGCCAAAAAAGAAAAGGTGAAGCTTCTAACGGGACGCCCTTTTGGGTAATTAGTGAAGCTTTTATTGGAACGGAGGGAGTATATTCAAAAATAATGGGAGTGGGAGAAGGGTTGTGAGAGGGAAGAAGTGAGTGAATATGACAAGTGGGACCCATAGTTTAAATGTGTGAGAGAGAAAAGTTAGTGGGTATAATAGAATATTAATAAATCATTTTCATTTTAGAAAAGGTGAAGCTTCTACCGGGACACCCATTTGAGTAAAAGGTGAAGCTTCGGGAGGGACGAAGGGAGGATATCTTATTTGGTTATAAGAGAACTTCTTTAATCTCTTAAACACATCTTAATCATATGATTGCAAATAAGTAGACTTTAGCACATAAAACATTACACTTTGTGATTAATGCTAATCACACTATGCAAAACTCATCATAAAAGTAATGCTACCAATGATCATAAACATCTTTTTGATTATAAATGTTAATACATCTCAACTCAAGATATCACTAACAAAATTTAATAATCAAACTATTTAAAAGAATTTCACGAAAAATTCTCAAAATAAAATACTTCCTGACTCTCAAATAT
Organism: Adenophora triphylla var. japonica; assembly: GCA_022495995.1. Lineage (NCBI taxonomy): Eukaryota > Viridiplantae > Streptophyta > Magnoliopsida > Asterales > Campanulaceae > Adenophora > Adenophora triphylla. The sequence goes on along the minus strand of JAFEMH010001351.1, from coordinate 317,876 downwards.
AGTCTACAAGTTGACTGGTCAAACTGTTGACTTAGTCAAAGTCAGAAAAAAAATCCAAAAATTTGCAAATTGAAAAAACTTGATTTTAGTAATTTTCTTTTCAGATTTTTTCGATGTGTAGAAGGTCTTCGAATCGATTTATAAGATGAATGTTCTAACTGTCGAACGACATCCAAGTACTACACACAAGGCATTTATAACATGGCACGGAAGAAACATTTAACATGGCTTCATATAGAACGATTCGAGATCAAATTCAACAAAGCTCTGATACCAATATAACAACTTGAGGGAGGAACAATTTACTTGCTCAATCGTAATGCGGAAGACTTGATCGATGCAATAAATTTGATCACCGAAGAAGAACTTGGTACAATACTTCACAGCGTAGGTCGGAAGCGAAATCACATACAGAAATTGCCCACAATTCACAACACTTATTTGCTAATTTTGATCGGCCATGAATTGTGAGAGAAAGCAAGGGAGAAGCGGAGTTTCTTTTTTCTCTGTGTTGAATCACAAGATATATGCGCAGCCCCCCTTTTATCCAAAACTAACGTCGTAACTTCTTCATAACCGCTCGTGCGGTTTACTACATAATTATTTGTGTTTTTATTTTCTTATTAAAACACAAATGAATTGAGTTTATCTTGGGCTTGGGCCATCATGCACATATCTATTTGGTCATCTTGGGCAGATCCATTCAATTCCAACAAAGGGTGTTTATGTGTTTATATTACTAAAAATAGAGGGTTACTATATAAACCCCCAAAACCTATGAGTAAACCCCATATAAATTAATTACAAAAATGCCATTGAAATTAATTACTTTTTTACCCCTTTGTTCATTTTCTCTCATTCACTCCATTCACCACTCTCCCCCCCAAACCCCCATTTCCAGCCCCTTACTTTCTCTCTCTATATAAAAAAAAATCTCACTCTCAAAATTTTAACATTTTGTTTAAATCAAAACCAAGTATCATGGATGAAATGAAAATCTTTGTTCATCTTCTCCCATCACTCCATTCACCACTCCCCCCACCCCCATTTTCAGCTCCTTACTTTCTCTCTCTATCAAACAAAAAAAAACCCATTCTCAAAATTTTAACATTTTGTTTAAATCAAAACCAAGAATCATGGATGAAATGAAAATCTTTCTTTACTATATCACTATATAAATGTGATTACATTTTACATTTAAAAATCAAACTAAAAAAAAACGGAAATTACCAGAGTCGACCATCACCTGCCGACTTTGGGCTTAAAAGTCGGCCACACCCGGACGACTTTCGGCTTAAAAGTCGGCCACTACCGGCCGATTCTGGGAAAAAAATCAACCACACCCGGCCGACTTTTTGTAATTTTTTCCACCACACCCGGATGACTTTTTAATAAAAAGTCATCCACCACTGGCCGACCCCTTGTTTTTTCATAAAATTCACCTAATTTTTTTTTGAAATTATACTCCAAAAATCATTTTCATGAGCTAAATAAGTCATATAATTTTTTTAAAAATTATACTCCAAAAATCATTTGCTCTTTTTAATCTTGTCTTGAATATATATATATTTTTAAAAAAATTATGTATATAAATTTTAGAGTATAATTTCAATAAAAATTATAATTTCTTTTAGGTATATGACTTATTTAGCTCATACAAATGATTTTTGAAATATAATTTCAAAAAAATTAGGTGAATTTTATGAAAAACAAGGGATCGGCCAGTGGTGGATGACTTTTTTCCCAGAATCGGCCGGTGGTGGCCGACTTTTAAGCCAAAATTCGGCCGGGTGTGGCTGACTTTTAAGCCCAAAGTCGGCAGGTGGTGGCCGACTTTTTCCGTCGGAGTCGGCGGGTAGCGGCCGACCCCTATTTTTTCATAAAATCCCCCAAAATTTTGTTCTCATTTGAATGAAAGTGAGTGTCCCTATTTTTTCATAGAGAGAGGAAGAGGAGTTGCCGAAAAAAAAAATGAGGTTTTGGGTGCTAGGAATAATTGATCGGTGGGAAGAGAGTAAATGGGTGTGGGTGTGTGTGGGTCTTCTTCTTCTTCTTCTTCTTCTTCTTCTTCTTCTTCTTCTTCTTCTCTCTCTCTCTCTCTCTCTCTCTCTCTCTCTCTCTCTCTCTCTCTCTCTCTCTCTCTCTCTCTCTCTCTCTCTCTAGGCTGTAAATGAAATGGGCGTGGGTGGGTGGGTGATTTTTTTTTGATAAGTATTAAATAAATGGAAGGGTATAAGGGGAAAGATGGGGGTTTGTGTACATTTATTTGGGGTGTTTTTAGAAATGGGGTTTACTCTTAGGATTTTGAGGTTTATTTAGTAACCCTCTAAAAATACTTGCAAAACAACTTTCTCAAATGTCAGTGAAATTAAAAAATTGACGGTGGGAATATATATATATATATATATATATATATATATATATATATATATATATATATATATATATATATATATATATATATATATATATATATATATATATATATATATATATATATATATATATATATATATTGTCGACTTACCAACTAAATTTTATTATTATTTTTTTTCTTCTCTTAAAAAGAAAAAGAAGGGGATCAACACATTTCACCGCTCCCCCCTTGATGCACTTCACAGAGGCGCCTAGCTATGCTAGAGAGGGCAATGTCATTCCCTCTAACCACTGGTGGGGGAATCGAACCCATGACTTCCAGGTTGGAAGCCATGAACTCTAACCATCAGGCTAAGACCCGCGTGCTAAATTTTATTATTTTTATTTGAATAACTTGGGGAAAATATTTTTTTATTTTTTGAAAGGTCTGGGGGAGTATTTGTTAAGCAACTCATTGGGATATATATTGTTTTCCCTTTCTGGTAGTTGAGAAGGTAGTTGCTGTTAATGTAATTTTCCCTCTATTTTATACACTTTCTGAGCTCATCTTCTTCTTTATAAAACTCCTTTTTAGTTTGAGTCATCACATTTACCTTATTTTTTACTTCATATATACCCTCTCCCTCCGTCCCACTACAAACTTTCTAAAATAGAAATATTTTATTACTTTTACTTATTTTATATTAATGAGACCCACATGTCATACTCACAACACCTACTCCACTAATATTTTTCTTAATTTTCGTGCAAATAATAAGTGTGTAATTTGTAATAGGACGGAGGGAGGGAGTATATATATATATATATATTCACTTAGAAATTAGACTTTTGTTGATGTTTCCATTTCATCTGAATATAGTTTTCTCTAACATATTTCTTTCCCAACTGATGTTTACCAAACTCAGACATTCTCATTTCACCTATTTTGCTTTCTGAATTCAAACAATACCTATCATTCCTACTATATATTTGACTCTTCAATTTTTATTGTTATTTTGTTGCATTGGAAAAAACCATATAGTAGTTGTATATACATGCTCTTTTGATCAAATGGGGAAGAAACAAGGGTCTGTTGATGGCAAGGTCTTGTTTGGGAGCAAAGATTATCATCTGAGGCACTTGGATAATACCCAATTGCAGCAAGGAATCAGGAAGATGTCATTCAGAAACGATTCAGGGAAATATTCTTCGACATTTTATTATGGAGGGAAAAGGCATATTTGGATTCGAAAATATATTCGTTCAGTTCTATTTACGCTTTCCTTAATGGGTGTTCTTTTCCTTCTCGATTCGCTTATGTTTACAGTTTTTGATCCCATGATTCTTCGTAGTAGACGTGGTTCGATTCCAAATATGCTTACAAGCCAAAAGGTATGCTGAATTTCTATTTCATGTTCATCTTCCTATATTGTTAAGGTCAGAATGATTTATCAGATTTTATTGAAGGAAAATGGGATGGATTATGAGAGTGGAGAAAAAGCACCAGTTCAGATGTATGACAGGCTTCTTAAACTGGCTTCTCATTCTCTAGCAGAGGTCTGAAAAAGTTTTTTTTTTAAAATGTTCAATTTTATTCTGTTTTTTTCTAAACTAGAAATATGATTGTTATCAGAAAGACTTTAAGCAAGATGAGTCAAAATTCTGGAAAGAAACATATACGGATGCATCTGCGTGGAAACCTTGTGCAGATAGAAAGAAACCAAAGAGTTCTGGGAAATCTTGGAATAGCACGGGATTCATATTAGTCAGCGCTAATGGAGGTCTAAATCAACAACGAGTTGCAGTAAGCACATCCATCTTAACATTCAGACGTGAATTTTAGTGCTCCGTATATCTAAATGTTTGAGAATATTCATGTTATTTTCTTTTCTGAAATTTTGTCTTCCTAGGTATGACTTTTCATCTGCAACTTTCTTGGTCATCTTTTATGCTGCAGGTATGCAATGCAGTTGCTGTGGCATCTTTACTAAATGCAACTTTAGTTATTCCCAGGTTTCTCTTCAGCAATGTATGGAAGGATCCGAGGTCTGTCACTTGATATATATGTATATATACACCTTTTATATGTACGGTTTATTAATTTATTTTTTTCAAATTAAATACAAATTATTTTCTGAAGAATGAACCATTCCGCTTTAGTGCAGCCAGTTTGGTGATATCTATCAAGAGAAGCATTTCATGAACGTTTTGAAGGACGACGTAGATATTGTAAAAGAGCTGCCTCCCCATTTGATGTCACTCGAGTTTGAATCATCTGGTACTCTAGTATGTCATCCTTTGCTCTTACATTTCTATTTTTGAATTTCTTGAAATTGTTTGTGAAACGACGAATAAAGCCCTTTCTTGTTGATTCTCTGCAGGTTACTGATGCTGATATACCCAAAGAGGCAACACCTGCTGACTATATAAACACAATCCTTCCTCTTCTGCTAAAGGATAGAGTTGTCCATTTCCTTGGATATGGAAACAGACTCGGGTTCGACCCTTTGCCTTCTGAACTTCAGGTCTGACATACTTTCTGCAATAACATATACTCCCCCCTCCGTCCCTTAATAAATGTCCAAATTTTATTTAGGGGACATCCTGATTATGCTTATTGTTTGTACATTTAAATGCCAAAAATGCATACATATTCAAGTTATCCACTTTCCAAACATTTAGTTTTCCGAGAATGACCAACATTTTGGGACAAAAATTTCTTGAAAATGGACATTCATTTAGGCACGGAGGGAGTACATAAGATACATATTAGCCATTGAAGCTAACACAAAGTATTTATGAAATTATTGCAGAGGCTGAGATGTAAATGTAATTTTCATGCTTTGAAGTTTGTACCGAAAATTCAAGAGGTTGGTTCGTTGTTGATTAGGAGGATAAGAAAATATGATGGCGCGAAAAGCACGTTAGATAAGCAACTTCTCGGAAAGTTCATCTCAAAAGTGCCTTTCCAAGGCCAAAATTCTGCTGCTAGAGCAGACCCTATAAAGTATCTCTCACTGCACTTGAGGTTTGAAGTCGATATGGTGGCTTACTCTCTGTGTGAATTTGGAGGCGGAGAAGACGAGGAAATGGAACTTCAAGCTTACAGAGAAATTCATTTCCCACTTCTCGTTGAGCGGTTGAAGAATTCTAAGTATTCTCAAAGAATAACTGCATTTCCTTTTTTTTTTTTTTTTTTTTTTAATTATTGTTAATGGTACTATACACATCTATCTGATTTTCTTGGTCATTTTGCAATATTTTTGAAGGCCTGTTTCTCCAGAAGAGTTGAGAATATCTGGAAAATGTCCTCTAACACCAGAAGAAGCAGCACTTGTTCTTGCTGGTCTTGGTTTCAAGAGTGATTCGTATATCTATCTCGCTGGGTCCCGTATATACGGGGGTCAATCAAGAATGAATCCGTTGACTACCCTTTACCCGAAAATTATCACAAAGGAAGATCTCCTTACCCCCACAGATCTCGCCCCGTTCAAGAACTTTTCTTCTCAGGTAAAACTCACCATTAGGTGACATTAAAGCCTGAACCAATTCTTGAAAAGTACTATTGCATTCAGATTGAATCTCAAGGCGGATCCTTTTTTTTTTTTTTTGTGGATACAGATGGCAGCTCTAGACTTTATAGCTTGTGCAGCTGCAGATGTATTTGCGATAACCGATTCTGGAAGCCAATTGTCTTCTCTGGTGTCAGGTTTTCGAAGCTATTACGGAGGTGGTCATGCTCCAACTTTGACACCTAGTAAGAAGAGGCTTGCAACAATATTGTTGGAGAACAAAACCGTAGGATGGAAAGATTTTGAGGATAGAGTAAGGAAGATGATCGGGGAAGGTCAGAAGGTGCGTAAAAGAGGTTATGGCAGAAGTATTTATCGACAGCCAAGGTGCTCAGATTGCATGTGCAAAAACTCACACAGATACTAGTTTCTTGTAGGTCTGGCACAAAATTCAATTTTTGGTACAAAAATGTAAATAAATAAATGAAAAATTTGAAGAAAAAATTGTTTTATTGGATTAAACTTGAATAACCCGAGCAAAATTTACATGAATTAAATGAAGAAAGACTGAACTAATATCTTTCTCTATTTCGCTCGCTCTCTCTACTCCTAAAAGCATTGTGATCAGCACAATCCAAACTCCAAAAAAATAAAATTCAGCAGAATCCAAACTCTGAAATAAGTTGCTTCGAATCATGATGGAGGGAAGAAACGGTTGAGATTAAAGGGAAGGGTATAAAACTCCTCATTTCGACTATCTCCTTTGAACGATCTGAACTTGGCCCACCACGGCATTCCCCTGTCTCTGGCACTATCTTTGAAGTCTAGTGTGTTATCGAGGAACACAGCAACTATTAAACCAACCGTTGGGGAGGAGAAGAATATGGTGTTAAGGAAATCATTGAACTGCAAAAAAAGTTTAAGGTAAATCACACATCTGAATGCTTACATATATAGTAGTATGGGATGGGGGGAGTATATATATATACTCAGATTCTTGAACTTACCCATCCAGCTTTTGTATGAGAAGGACCATGAAGAGCTCCAGCAGTGTATTCCCTAAAGTACTCGGGTATGGATAAGCCCAAGTAGAAAGAAACGCCCACGACAAACAGATTCCTCATCGAGTTCATGTTTGTGAATTGCAAGAATGATAAACCCACAGAAGCTGGCACGGACAAAAACTTAGAAAAAGTGGAAATAAAATCCTTATACTATCGAGCATAATAGATATAGATAGATAGATATACTCACCAACAAGACCAAATAAAACACAGTATACAGCAGCGAAAATTGGGAATGGTATTGAGGCAAACAATGCTCCAAATTTCCCTGTGTATGTGAAAAAATATCAAGCCAAGTAAAAAAAAGATAATCAGAAATGAGTTTTAAAGAAGTTCATGTTATTTTACTTACCCAAAATCGAGAAGAAGATCATAAAACCAGCTGCAATCTGAACCACTCTTCGGCTACCGACACGAGTGCTTCCAAGAAGGCCTACGTTTTCACTGTTGTGTAGTGATGTAATTTTGTTAATATGGTCATTCTTGAACTCCGTGAAAATTTCATAGAAATGGCATAAAAATGATAAATAGTTAGTTCTTACATAGAAACAGTAGAGCCAGTAAGTGTTCCGAATAGTCCGTCCAAGAGTATCCCAATTCCCTATATGATCAAACACCAGATTAAGTTTTTTATATTAAGCACCAATTTTCTGATTATATTATTTAAGATGTGTAATCTACGTACCTGCCATCCGATACCACGACTGAGAACATGAGCTGGTGGTGGTGTAGCACTTGCTAGACGAGCCGCTGCCTTGTATGCTCCTGTTGACTGTAAAATAAATGATTTCATCTTTTATTGAATATAGTAAAATTTAACAAATTAATGGCTACTAAATGTGCCTAAAAGTTTCAAAACGCCCACAAAATCAAACAGTCACTCAATTATGGAAGGAGTACCAAGTTTTCATGAGCTCCATACCTCAATGAGGGAGACAAAAACAGCAGCCATCATCCCAAAAGAATGACCAGCATCAAAAGTTGGTGCACCCCATTGAAGTGGGTATGGGATTTTAATCCTGCATAGTGATTGGTTCAAAAAATTAACAAGATTTTAATCAAATACACGCGCAAACACACACAAACACAGTGATTGTTACCATGGTGCTGAGGAAATGAGGTTGGCTTTGTCAGTACGACAGTGCATTTGGGTTTCATCTGGACGATGTTTATATGCACCACTGGCTGTCAGAAGGTGTGCATATGCCCATATCACAGCAATCGTCAGAAGAAGAGCAAATCTTTCCAGCACTGGCAGTTGCTTTGCCTGAAATTGTTTCAAGTACTGCACACCAAAAACAACCAAGCAGGACAAACAAATGAGATGAAAGAACTCTAAAATTGTTTTAAGAAAATCCAAAATACAAGGAAAAAAAAAACCACAATCTAAGAAAATGATATTTAAGCACCTGGGAAAATGCAACAAATAAGATGAGCATTGGAATGCCAATCTCCACGCATCGTCCAACCTGTTGAACAATTTAATGAATCAACAGTTTAGTAAGAAAAAACAACTAAAAATACAGATTCACGATTGAAAAGGTGAACGTACCACTGGAAATCCTCTATCAAAGAGGCCAAATCCCACCAATGAAATTACTGGAACCATTCCAACTGGACTGAAGAACCTGAAATCAAAATGTGACTGTTTTATTCATAGCACACTTGACAAGCAGCTATAAAAAGCATTTTGTATGAATGTTATATTCACCTGGAACAAATAGCCCAAAGCTGACTGTAACCCAAAATAATTTGCACGCTTGACGCCACAATGAGAGCCCCTTGTATTGCTCTCATGGTATTGAGAAATCTCTGGAGGTGGAAATAGATTGACCATGAATGATCTAGAGTAAGAAAGTGTGACCTTCTCTTATAAACATTCTAACAACAACACCTTTCTGATGGCATCATAAACTTCAGCAAAGAACTTGACATTCTAAGTTGTAGCTACTCCCTCCGTCCCAAAATGAATGTCCGAAAAATTTCAAATTGATGGGACCGCGACCATCCTCACCACTCCACATTAGTATGATATTGTCCGCTTTGGGCCCAGCCCTCACGGATTTGCTCTTGGGTCAACTCCCAAAAGGCCTCATACTAATGAAGTGGGTGGACACCTTTATATATTAGGCAATTCTTCTTTCAATTGCCGATGTGGGACTTGGGTTGATACCACAACAATCCTCCCCTCAAACCAAGGACCAGTGCTCCATTCGCGAGGTCACACCACTAGAGGAAATTCCACATCATCCACACACGGTCCACTACGTCGCGCCCATCCGCTAACCACGGCTCTGATACCAGTTGTTGGGACCGCGACCATCCTCACCACTCCACATTAGTATGATATTGTCCGCTTTGGGCCCAGCCCGCACGGATTTGCTCCTGGGTCAACTCCCAAAAGGCCTCATACTAATGAAGTGGGTGGACACCTTTATATATTAGGCAATTCTTCTTTCAATTGCCGATGTGGGACTTGGGTTGATACCCCAACACAAATTTGCTCTTGCAACGAGTAAATCTGGACATTTTTGGGCATTCATTTTGGGACGGAGGGAGTAACAATTTACGACTTCCAAAGGAAACCTGTGGAGATGTTCCTATCCAGGTAATCTCCTCTTGTTGGCAGTGACATTTCCTATTGAACTTCATAAATTCATACAATGATCAAAGAAAAATAATGTTGCCCGCGTGTTTAGCTCCCAACTTCAAATTGCATATTTCAATAGCTATTCAATGTAATTTATTTATTTTCCACACACAAATATGAAACCAACAAATTTTGGTACAAGAGAAGGCAAATAAACATTGTGGAGATAAAAGAGTCATGCTTACCATATGAGGGTCATCAATTCGGGCCAAAGATGGGTCATGAATAATGGAAATAATGGGTACCATGAACGCCCAAGATCCTCCGATTACAGCTGGTAATCGAGTTCCGAATAGTGTCTGTAAAAATGTATTAATCCCTCCTACAAAAAGCATTGTTTGTACTACTCTAACCTTATCACCCTGCCACCACAACAAAATCAAAACAAAAATCATGTCAACATAACAAGCCCCATTGTGTCATAACTACAAATTACTCTAAAAAGTCCCTACTTTCCGTTACGAGTTGGAATTCACATGGATTTTCAATTTACCTTATATATATAAAAAAATTAGATGCAACAAGTAATTTTGTAAAAATGATTACTTTTAGTAAAAATTAGATGCAACAAGTAATTCATCCTCTAAGTTCCATAGATTTTGATAAAATAAATTAAGAAAGTGGTGATAAAATAAATTAAAATAAAAAATAACAAATTTCCTAGATTGACAGAATCCATGAATAAAAACAAATTTGGATGTATCCATAAACGACTTACATCAGTTCCACCCATCAAAGGAACAAGAAATGTAGGAATCATCACTGCAGTGCCTAATGCCAAGATGTAATGTTGGAACCCTAGAGCAATTGACTCCCCTGTTTAACCACCAAAAATAAAAATAAATTGAACTATCTATTAGAGGAAATAAATTGAATTTTAAAAAAAATGGGTTTTCTGAAAAATAAAAAAGAACGATCTTTCGAGTTCTAAGAGATAAGATTAAGCAAAAAAAAAAAAAAAAAAAAAGAAAAAAAGAAAAAGAAATGGACATAACATACCCCAAGAAGGATTGGAGTCAATACAGTACTCCAAGCCTTGAAGTTGGTCCATTGGAGGATGACTTATCTCTTCAGGTTTTGGAGCTTCCGCCGCCATTTCTGAATCAAAAACCTTAAATCTTACAAATCTTCTTCTTCTTTCACCTCGAATTACTCGAAATCGAAAAGGGTATCTATCTACTGAATAATTGACTAGATTAAGATTGAGAATCAATCAAGGAGGTGTATGAGAAAGAGTCAAGAAAACCCAAAAAGGAAAAGCTAAAGAAGAATCAAATGAAGATGTCGAAAAGCTTAAAGCTAAAGTTGAGAGTGAGAGATTGAGAGTGTAAAGAAGAGCAATTGCCGCCCACTCTCCAAAGTGTTTACTGTGTGTGTGTGTGTGGATGGGAGGGCTTTTTGAAGTGGTTTCCGTTAACTTTTTTGGTGTTACGAAATTGCCCTTTCTGATGTTACCGTTGGTACTGTGTAAGTTATGTCTGGATTTTGTACTTTTTTTGGTTATTAATTAAATTGGGTATTCGTATTATTATTCTCGCCTTTTTAAAAAAAAAAAAGAATTTTCTTGGGATTTGATATTACATCATACTACCTCCCTCCCAATCTAAACGTCTCAACTTTCCTTTTTGGGCATCCCACTTAAAATGTCTCAATCCCAAAATGAAAACTTTTTATTATTTTTATACTCTTCCTACCTCACTCATTCTCTCTCCTACTTTACTTTTACACTCAGAACATTCTCTTTTCTAACTATTCCTCCCACTCATTTTCTCTCCTATTTAATTTTTCATACTCACAACATTTAAACTTTTTCTCTTTCCTATCTCACTTTCCTTAATTCCCTCGCCGAGCCCATTTTAGGACATTTAGATTGGGACGGAGGGAGTATACTTTATAAACTAAAAGTTGTACATAACAAAGACTGTCTCCAATATTAGTTACTAAAATTAAAAAAAAGAAAAAAAGATGACTTTTTAAAAATTCTCCAAAATTTGCTTTGAAATATTTTTCCAAAATGAAAAATGGTCATTTCCTTGAGTTGTTCTTATAAAAAACACGTTTTTTCTGGCACTTAAAAAAAACGTGTTTTGTATTTTCCCGTTTGTGCCAGTTCCAGTTTAATAAAGTGCCAGTGTGACAATTCCCCGTTTGTGCCAGTTCCAGTTTAACAAAGTGCCAGTGTGACAAAGTTCCAGTGCATGTGTAACAAAGTGCCAGTGAAAAAAGTGTCAGTACCAGTTTAACAAAGTGCCAGCACCGGCACTTTGTTAAACCGGCACCGACGCTTTTACACGAGCACTTTTATATACATGAACCGGCACTCTTCACAGCGCTCTGTTACACAACACCGACACTTTATTACACTAACATTTTCTTTGGCTCTCAAAAACACAAGCACTGGCATTCAAAAACACATGCACTGGCACTCAAAAATACATACACTGGCACTCAAAAACACTGGTAATCATTTTTGCTGGCTCTCAAAAACACAAGCATTGGCACTCATAAACACATGCACTGGCACTCAAATACATATACACTGACATTCAAAATCCCTAGCACTGGTACATTTTATATGGAAAAGGGGGACAACAGTAAGTGCCTTCGCCAATTTGTAGATGAAGCATATGAATTCAAAAATTAATGAATGGCCGGAAAAGTGGTACTAATTTGGATACGAACAATTGAAACGAGGGGATTGCCGGAGGACGCATCAAGGAGGAGACGCTTGTTCGGTTGGTCATATTGAGATCTTTTTAGGTCGAATTTGAAGATGATATCGCCGCAGGAATTTGTGAATCGAAGTTGGCTTCCGCCGGCGAGGCCCTTTGGAGACTTCTCCGAGATGAACAAATCGACCAGAATATGAACATCGGTTAGAAATTAAGGACCACCATAATCCATATAATCAGCAAAAATATGTATGATAATAGTTTAATTCAGCAATCCGATCAGATTTGTAGATGAAGAAGAAGAGAGAGAGAAAGGGACCGAGCGCGACGGGTGAAAAACACGTTTTTTGTTAAGCTTAAAAAAATGCGTTTTTTACAAGTTTTTGATCATTTCCTTTGAAAGGAGTAAAATATTTTACTTATTTGTGCCGTATATTTGTATTATGGTCAAAGTAAATTAAATTATTTCGTTGAAACCTATTTTGGAGTATAAGATTACTTTCGTTATTGGGAAAATGGAACCACTTCAGTATATTTTTGTTATAGTGAGATTTCAGTATATTTTTGTTATAGTGAGATGCAACAACGGTCAAATTTTGGTTATTCTATTTGGTGTTTGATAGACAGGGTGTTTTCAAATTAGGTGGGATACACGATTTGCCAAATCTATCTCGGTCGAACCGAAAAGAAGAGAGAAAAGAGAATGAAGAACTGAGGACCTCACGGTCCCTAATATTGCATTTGAAATTCAAAATATACCGTTATTATAAATACTTTCGCGTTAAGTTGTCAACCTAAAAACATAAATTAATTCATGTTTTTTTATCAGCTCATTTTTTTTAATTTAAAAAAAGGTCCGGAATTAAGAAAAAATAAATTATAATATTTGTTATTGACAAGGAAGTTTATTAGTTGATAAGGGATATTTCTAATTTAATTAGAAGATTTTTTAGGGCCCTTAAAATGAAATTGCATTTAAATTTGTTAATAAAAACTTCTCTTCCTTTATTTACAGAAAATAATTAAACATAACATAAAAAGGAGTGCATAATACTAAAATTAGTATTTTTATTAAGTATAATCACACAAACATACTCCCTCCGTCCCATAGAGCTTAAGAAGATTCCATTTTGCGCGGGAATTAAGGAATATTATTATAGTATTAGGAGAGAGAATGAGTGGAAGAAGTGTTGTGAGTGTGAAAAATTAAATAGGAGAGAGAATGAGTGGAGGGAATAGTAAATTATAATGTGTTGTGAGTATTAAAATAATGTAGGAGAGAGAATGAGTGGAGGGAATAGTAAATTTCTTAAGAGTTATGGGACGCCCAAAATAGAAAGTTTTCTTAAGACTTATGGGACAGAGGGAGTAAATATACATGAAAAGATTACGCAACCAATATTGACGGATTATCAATGGTTATGGTGTTTGCATGTATAATAAAATATACTCCTATACCAATTAAAAAATCATTAATAATATTTAAGATGTATGAATTTTTTGGTGGTCTCACTATAATTTTGATGATGATTCAACTTCAAAAAATATCTAGAAATTTTATTTCTTTTTGCAATTTTGTTTTTTACGAAATTTTAAAATTATTATTGATTAGAATATTAACAAAAATAATTATTTATAATTATTTCAACATAAATTTTGGTTAAATTTATTCATATTAATTAATTAGTCCCTCACAATCTTAATTATATTCATCACATTCATATTTATATTTGTCACATTTATTTTTGTTACTGTACTTAAAAATCAATGCAATTTATCAAAATACCTATTTTCCTATTATATATCGACTTAAATTAATAGGATTTTTTTTATTGATATTTTTCATTGAATCTTAACAACAATTCTCGTGCGAGGAAATTTTAATCAATATTTTTTTTTTTTGTCAAAAATTACCAAACAAAATAAATTATGACCAAGGAGTACTAAAGTAAGATAAAAGGGAGAATGACTCATAATTTCTAAAAAATGTCATAATACCCTATAAATTCCTTTTTCATGTTGTATTATCATGATATATTATTTTGTAAACATGACAGTGGATAAGCATCAGGTGGCGATCGACAACCGGTGATTATGGCACAAGATAATATTGATAATATTGTATCATAATTTTTAAATACTGCAATATAATATATTATTGTATAAAAACTTATAAAATATATAATTTAATGATAAAAAAAGTGATTAAAAAACTTATAAGTGAAACTCCGAAAATAAAAATATAGAGGATGGAGGAGCAATATCAAATAAGGGTGCGAATTGTATAACGTCTCTGCACACACACTCGAATCCAACCAAATTAATTCAGGTCCTGATTCCGTATTTACTTCAGCGCTAACCATCACCTGCCCTGCTCTGGTGATTCTCATCCAACCAAACTCATTAAATTCAAAAAGGCACAACTATTCAATTAATATTTTTTTATCTCACTTCTCTTGCATGCTTCATTTTTTATACTCACAACACTTATTTCAATATTCACTCGTGCTAACACCTATTTTTGTATCTCTTGGGCGAAGTGAGTATCTTTTTCGGAATACTCACTCTCTCCCCGTTTTATTTTAGATTGCAAAACTGTTAGATCGGATCTCAATAATGTATATTAAGTTTTTCAGTGGTGAATTTAGAGTTTTAATTTAGCGGATGTACAAATTACACTAAAATCTTCAAATTGTACAAAATTTCAAATTATAATTATCCTTACCCATTTAAAATACAAAAATTTTAATATTTGTTCGTATTAAAATATAATTATTCGATGTTTTAATTAATAGAAATATATCGAACTACGAAAAGGGAAGAGAAATCAAAAGATAACTATTATGATTAATTTAATATTTTAAAAAGACCATGATTAACTTATTATTGACTATTAATTAAAGTAATTAATTAATCTAGGAGATTATTTAAATTTTGAAGTGAAATAAAATCTAATATGGGGTTAAAATTAGATGTGAAGAAAAATCAGTCTTTTTGAGGTGATTCAAACCCCCTATATTCCATCTCTACAATTTGTTCTTTAACCAACTTGACTAAATAACACATCTGTTGTTGTGTGAGTGCATTATTAATAGTATATAATGTATAAATACAAATTTATTCTTTTTAAGTACAAAAATTCAGCGAGTGCATTTGCACCTCCATCTGCTACCGTAGATCCGTCACAAAAATATATCCCATTTAGTGTTCCATTGCAATATTCAGAAATTAAAATTTTATATTCACTTCGTCTCAAAATATATGACCAAAAAATGTTTAAATTGAACGGAGACATTGATATTTTTTTAATGACATTCACTTATTATACTCACATCAACTCGATTATTATTTTCTACCCCACTAATATTTTCTATTCTGCTATCCATACCCACAACACCTATTTTGAGATTATTATCGCCAATATAAGGATTCTACTCAAAAACTTTTATTATCTCCGTCTTAAAATAAACGAATGATTATTTTGTATTTAAAAGGTTAATTTTTAGTAGCAAAATGCATTAATATTCTTATTATAATCACTTTCAAGGATTTAAATTTACAAATATGTAATGAATTATGAATTTTTTAAAACAAAAACTTATTTATTGACTAAATTTTTTAAAGAAGAAGTTTTAGAAAGTAATTCATTTTGAGACGAAAAAAATTATTCATTTTGAAACGGAGGAAATATCAAAATAAATGGACGATTAGTTATAACCATCACAATTCCTTTTCATTTGAGGCTAATTGTAACACATGCTCAATTTTCTATGATAAGTATGACATGGATTAGAATCTCCTTTTAAATGTGTAAATTATGGGCAATTGAACAATATATATTCAACGTACTTTTGCAAATTTTTTTCTTCATATGATGCAACATGTTCGCTAGCAACAGCCATGTGTGACGTGTCATTGATGTGATGCTGATGTGCAAGTGACACGTCAGCATCCCCGTTAGATTTCTGATGCCGTTAAAAAAAGTTCGTTGTGTTATTTGATAACAAATACAAAAATACATTGCCTATTTCTGTCACTAACGCACTAATGAGTGCATTGAATTATTTGAAAACTAGGGTAAAATACGTTTTGATTGGGTAAGTTAGTAATTATCCCATAATTTTATTGGTTATATAGTCTTTTCACTTTTGATACCATTGCACAAACATTTGAGCATACTATTTTATAATTTACCCTAAAAATAAAAGGTTAAACTGAAGAACAAGAGCTACAACAATGAAGGACAAATTACACTAGTTTCAGATTGACTTTTTAATCATAAATTGATGGCCCATCAATTCTTTTGTGTTATTCTTTTTATGTGATTGCCTTTCGGCCATTATTTAAATTAGCACATTCAATAATAACTTTTACTATATTGTAAAAGAAAACACAATAAGAAAAGGTCACTTTTTTTTTTCCTTTTAACACCAATTTTTCTTTACCAAGTTGGCCAAGAATTAGTATTCCGTCTCTAAATAAATGTTCAAATTTTATTTGATTAACATTTTTAAAGTATATTTCATTGATAAAGACATAAATATTCTTATGATCTGCTTTCTAAACATTAATTAGTTTTACAATAATAAAATAAATAAATTTTTTTTTGATAAAAGTGTTTAGGGATAATTTTCTTTTTCTAAAAAAACATTCATTTTAGAATAAAGAGTTTTTAAATTTGAACATTTATTTAGAAAGAGAGGAAGTAGTATAGTATGGTAAAGGATTTGAGAAAGCAACTCTTTTTTAAGTATGGTATCCAGCAGGGCATGTAGTTAAAAAGTAAAGAAAAAAAACATGATAGTTAAAAAGTAGTGAGTCCAAACTGAGTCAGTTGGGCTAATGTTTGTTCCGGCGGTTATTCGATACTTAACATTAGAATCTTTTCCTACCGAAGAGATGAAAAAAATCCAACAAAAGTATACTCCCTTTGTCTCGAAGAAATACGCACAAAATTGCTTGTCATAAGAATTAAGGTAAAAGGTGAAAAAGATGATGTGTTATGAGTGTAGATGGTTGGATAGGAGAGAGAAAGTGAAGTTAGTGTAGTGTGTAATTATTGTGAGTATAACAAGTGGGTCTCATCTCCATTTTGGAACTTTGCAGATTATTGTGAAACTCCCAAAAGGTGTCTTTTTGCATATTATTGTGGGACGGAGGGAGTATATACTATTGGATTTGTTTAATTTCATACCTAAACTTATATTCGTTGCTAACATAGTACCCCTCATGTCTTCGACTTGCCAAACAAATACGTCAAGACTCTCATTCAAGAGGTTGATCAGTTCCCTACGCTCCTCCTCGGACAATTAGGAGCAGATTTTAATTTTCTGCTCGAAAAATGCTGGGTTTATTATGATTTTTTCTAGCTCATCAACGGTCTCCAGCTCGGGCCCATCTCATAATTGTAGAGTTTCAACCTCGATTTTCTCTGACATCCTCCTGCTCGGTTGTGTCCCGTCTATCTTGCTCGACGGCAGAGCAATTCTCGTCTGCCCTGCTATGGACTCCTTCGTCGTTCATGACCATGTAGATGTTGGAGCTATGCCATGACTTGAACGACTTTGAAATGGTAATGCTCTCGCCCGGCATTTCAACATCTAGCTTGCTCTTTGTCTTCATCCGTCCCATCACATATTCCAGAAACTCCTTTGCTCGTCCTCTTACACAGTCGATCCCAGTTGGTGTGTGAGATTTCACTTGTTGGTGGGGAAGAGAGGCCACCATGCCACCAGTAGCGTGCGTTGCGTGATTATTTTGTGTTTGCCAAACTTGACCCGACTTGGAATCCCCAAAATAGTGTGATAATCACTATTCATGTCTATGACCATAAAGTTCACCTTATGCTCCGCTCGGTAGGGGGCTTTACCGAGCATGACCATCATCTCGATCGTTCCTCTTACTGTTACTTTGTGGTTCGTGAATTCTTCAAACTTTCCTGCATAGGGGGTAAGCATAGTATAAGGTAGGTCCATCTCCTTGAACATTCTATAGTAGAGGATATCATTACATGCCCCCAGTATCAATGAGGATCCTCCTCGCCTTGCAATCATCGATTCTACCCTTTATGATCAATGGCTGCTCGCGAGCGACTTGGCTAGAGGCGAGCTCGTTTGGAGAGAAAGAAATTGTCTCCTCGCATTCGGAATTCCATGCTAGAACTGTGGGCACCTTCATAAGGCAAAAAATTATCTCTTTAAGGATGATATTGACGGAATCTCATCTTTAATTATGTTCAGATCCTTCCTCGTTATACGGTCTGGTCTCCTCCTCGGGTCAGGGTCATGGTCTTCCTCTCTATATCTCTTCCAGTTATCCTGTTCAATGAAGCGTTCGAGTTCTCCTCGGTCTACCTTCTGTTGGATGACCTTCTTCAACACCCAATAATTTTATGTTGAGTGTCCATAATCCTTGTGATAAGCGCAATATCTCCCTGCTCATTCCCTTGACTCTACTGTCTCGCGAGGGAGTGGTTGTAGAGCTGCCAGATCCACCAGGTTCATGATCTCCTCTCGTGGCTTTGTTAAAGAAGTGAGCTCGTCGTCGTATATCATGTTGCTACGTGGTGCTCGGTCTTCTCTGTTGTACTCTCTCCGTCCTGTGGGGCCTTCACGAACTTGTTCTCGGAATTTGGTTCCTCGAACCCTATTCTTTCCTGGACGTGATATGTTCTCGTTTCCGCTCGTCATCTCTGTCGGACTCTCTTCCTCTTTTGTCCTTTCTCTCGGCCAACTTGGCTGTGGCCACTCTAAACACCCGCTCGCAAAGATCTCCTTTTGTCCCCATCGGCCAAAGGCTGAATTAATACTGTAACTGCGACAATCTCATCCCCGCCTGGAAACACACCCCTATCATCTCATCAGTGATTCCCTCTATATGGTCGGCCACCTTCCTGAATCTTGTGTATAAATCCATCAAATATTCACGCTCTCCATGTTTAATGACTGCCAGGTCGATAGGTCATTTTTTGTGTGCGTCTGACGTGTAGAAATTTTCAACGAATTTCTCTTATAACTTGTCCCAACTGTCAATACTTCCTTCTTCCAACGAGCGAAACCATCCTTGGGCTAGCCCGTTCAGGGTACTGACAAAGGCCTTACAGAGCATGTGCGCGACATCTGTAACTAACGCCATAGTTGCTTCGAAAGTGTGTATGTGATCGCGAGCATTCAGTGCCCCCGTGTACTTCTTCAAATCAAGGGGTTTGAAATCATGCTGAGGGGGATGGTTCTTAATGCGTGGAGTGAAGGGGTCCATGAGGTTGCCTCTCTTGGTCGTCTTTGTCTTGCCTGCCTCCATTTCTAACATCCTCTTTTGGAGATCGGCAATGGCGGGGTCGGCCATGGGTGGTGCTCGTCCGTCAGGTGAACGTTCTCTTCTGCTGGGATCTCCTTCCGTTAGGGGGAGGTGGTGGGTTGCTCGATCCTGCTCGTGGGCCTCCATGTGGGGGGTGGTTGAGCCTGCCCTTTTTGCTGTGAGATTACTTCGTTGCCTTCTCGTTCGGTCTCCTCACTTGCACTGTCCGCGAGGAGATATCTGGTGGGTAATATCCATGCTCAATTGGTTGGTCGTTTTGAGCCTGCTCCTGTTGACCAGTTGGGCGATTGACCACCTCGTTACCCCCAGTGGGTTTTGTTGGGGCTGTTGTTGGTGGAGGGCGGAAATCCTCTAACGAGCTGCCTCAATCTGCAGAAGTATGTTCGGTTCCTGGGTGGCCTGCTCCACGGCGTCCAGTGGGAGAGCAACGGCGTGGTCGTTCTCGGCAAGGATTTCCCGTCGCACTTCGTTAGCTCCTTGACCACGACGTCGTGTAGTCGTGTTGACAGTTGGCCCTGGGGTATGTTAGCGTTGCCTCCTTGACCTAGGGCGGCCGCTTGGGCCTTGGTAAGAACTCCGACGACATTGGTGGGGGCCAAGGGTGGGAGATTAGGGTTTTGGGGTTGCCCAGGCGGTGTCTGTATGAGTGATTGTCGCCCGCCAAGAACGACATTTTCTAGGGCGTTGCTAGCCGAGCCTGCTTTAGAGACCATAATTATCGCCGGAATCTGAAAAAATAAGGCTGAAATCACAAGTTTGGAAGATTAAACCGAGGCAAATTGGGCAAATTGGCCGATTTCTCGGCA